>JACYFF010031956.1:100423624-100490438 GCA_017589665.1 Selenicereus undatus | reverse complement strand
CCAAAAATGCAAAATTCATGACTTAAGCCATGGTTAGGCCTAAGTAAAGACAAGGACAAAACCAGACAACTTCAAGTGTACTAGCCCGTTTGCACTCCCTTGAGCTTCTTGAACCAATGCTTGCAGTTTGGAGCTTGAATTGGACCTTGAATTACCTGTTGGACCTTTGTCGTTATCAATGGTGGTGGGGACTCCATCAAAATTCATATTTGAGCTTTTTTTTTAATATTTACTATCAAATAATCAAATTTTGATATAAACCGTTGAAATTGTTTTAGCGATAAAAAATATCAACTGAATTATTTAAGTGGCGAAAATGTTGATTGAATTGTCATGATGGAGAAAAATATTGACCAAATGAAAGAATATCATGCTCAAAACTGGATTTTAGCTTTTTTTAATCTTTTTTATATGATAATCAAGTTTCGATCCAAACTGTTAAAATTATTTTAGCGGTGAAAAATATTGACTAAATTGTTTAAGTGGTGAAAAATGTCGATTAAATTATTATAGTGGAGAAAAATTTTAACCAAATGAAGAAATATCGAGCTCAAATCTGAATTTGAGCCTATTTTAATATTTCCTATCCAATGATCAAGTTTCGAACCAAACTGTTGAAATTATTTTAGTAGTGAAAAATATTAACTGAATTGTTTAAGTGATGAAAAATAACGATTGAATTGTGGTAATGTAAAAAAATATTGATCAAATGAAAGAATGTCAAGCTCAAAATATGAATTTGAGCCTATTTTAATCTTTTCTATCTGACAATCAAGTTTCAATCTGAGCCGTTGAAATTGTTTTAGTGGCGAGTCAACTGGGTTGTTCAAGTGGCAAAAATGTTGATTAAATTGTCGTTATGGAGATAATGAAAGAAACTTGAACTTAAAATCTAGATTTGAGTTTATTTTAATATTTTCAACCGGATCATCAAGTTGAAATCGAACTTAGCACCTAAATTCCGGCTAATCATTTCGTAAAATAGTTAAAGTAAGAAAATCAACTTCCTATCTTCTCAAAAAGGAAATCATGTTTCTTCATTTGGGGGGTCATTTTCTTTGGAAAATAATTTTCGATGTTTTATTGTGCCAAACAACATAAAATTGGAAAATCATTCTCCAGGAAAATCATTTTTCCTCTAACCCAAAACTACCTTAATAATTGTTAACCACTCTTAACCGCTCCCAAACACTAAATAACCGCTAATCTTGATTATTAGCATGCACTAATAACCACTAATGACGCTTGTTAACCACTATTTGTTATCTCCAAATACTATTTTCAACCATTAATAGTCGCTAGTAAACACTGACAACTGCTAACTGCTATTCTAAACCACTAAACTAGTAGATCTTTAATGTTCAGAGACTGTACTTGAAGTATTGTTTTTCTTATAAAAAATGATAGTTGAAACATTAGTTTATCAATCACTAATATTTAATTTTAATTTATTGACTTGGTTAAAAAAATTATCCCAACTGGCCGACCATGTTCATATTATGCTATAGTGACAATTTGTTTCTTGCTGGGGTGTGTGTATGTTCTTTTTATTTGTTTGTTTTCCCCGGGGGGGTCTGCACGTTGCTAAAAATGCATAAAACGAACAATAGTATCCAATCAAGCAGAATGACTCTGGAAAAAAAATTACTTATTTTTGTTGATCATTTCCTAATTCTTTGTTTTTCATACAAAAAATTTTTGGACGCAAATAATTCAATTTTAAGAGTTAATTTGGATGCTAATAATCTGACTTTTAAAAATAACATTTATTTGTTTCAATTTGGAAAATATTTGATCTGAATAATCTACATTACGTACATAGTGGCGAATGGTGAGCTAAAATCAATGACAAAACTCTACTGTTTCTTTTGTGAAGATTATTAAGAATAAATAGGTCCAAACTTAACCAAACATGAAACCGGTACTTATTACTAAAGATTGTGTTAGAAATATAGGCTTTGTTAGTTAGTTAGCCTCATGCTGAGGTGGCATTCTTTCTTCTTCTTTCTGTTATAACAAATTATAAAAGCAGCTAGGCTCCCTTAAGCTGTACAGTATGAAAAATGTAATGCCTCCTCCTTGCTTTTCTCAATAAAAGATCTTCTTTATTTCTCTCTTTTCCGTGAAGTTCAAGATGGTATCAGAGCAGGGCTGAAGATCCTGAATCTTCAAGACTGTACAGAGTTCTTGCTCATCGATCGCTTGATTGAGTAGCATTTTCAAAATTCGATCAAGCCTTACATCATTCCTCTCTTCAAACATTTTTGATTCTTTCTTTCTTTCTGTTTCGAGTAATTGATTTGGTTCATCAATTGCTCAAGCCCTAATCTCGACATTCAATAACTCTCAGTTTAGCTTTCGATCTCTTTTATGAGGTCTTATGCCATGGCAGCCATTGGAGGGAACAGAGTACAGATTGAACCTTCAGATCCGTTGTTCCTGCATTCTTCAGACCAGCCAGGCCAGACTCTAGTTGCAGATGTCTTCAACGGAGAAGACTTTGATAACTGGAAGCGGTCTGTGAGGATAGCATTATCAACTAAGCACAAGATTGGCTTCATTGATGGTACTAGTACTAAACCTGAGTCATCATCTCCCCTCCTCCCTTGTTGGCAGCGCTGTAATGATATGGTCCTATCCTGGTTGCTTAATTCTGTTCATAAAAGCATTCGAGATAGTGTCATTTTTTGTGAAACCGCCAGTCAAATGTGGAAAGAATTGACTGAACGATATGGCCAGTCCAACAAGGCTAGGCACTTTCAAGCTCAAAAGGAGGTGTGTTGTATCTCTCAAGGAGATCTTGATATAGCGTCTTACTTCAATAAAGCTAAACGAGTTTGGGATGAATTCACCTCTGCTAATGGCATGCTGTGGTGTGGATGCAAGAAGTGTGAATGTGATGTTAACATCAATGAGAAGCTACAGGCATATCTTGAAGAACAGAAAATCATACAGTTTCTCATGGGACTAAATGAGTCCTATACAGCAGTTTGTGGAAACATCCTCATGATGACTCCTCTCCCTTCCTTAAGTCAAATTTACTCTTTGCTTGTCCAAGAAGAAAGGCAAAGGCAGGTCAACTCAAACACAGGGAATTTGTTCCAATCTAAAAGCACCTCGTTTGGTGCAGCCACTGGGAACAATGTCACAAGAAATGCTGGCTTTAGAAGGTCAGATACTAGAAGGATGCAGTTATTCTGTGAACATTGCAAAAGAATCGGTCATACAATTGACAAATATTATAAGCTCCATGGCTATCCCAGTTCAAGCATCAACAGCAAAGGGGGGAAAAACAGTAGCAGACAAAGCTTCAAAGCTGTAAACAATGTCTGGGGAGAAACTGAGAACCAAACTGACAGCATAACTGTGGCCTCACCTTCTCCCACTGTAATCCCTGGGTTAAGTCAAGAGCAAAGCAAGCAACTATTGCACTTCATATCAAACCTGACTAGCACTGTTGGTACAAAGTCTATGGATGCTTCAGCCTCAGCAGCTCATATGGCAGGTATATACCAAGCACTTAATGTTGTACGTAGTTTCTGTGCATTGAGTCATGATATGTGGATTCTTGACTCTGGAGCAAGTGAGCACATGAGCTCCAAACAAGAGTTCTTACATGCTATAAGCAAGTTAGTTTGCCCCATAATGGTTAATATGCCAAATGGTGTGAAGGTTAAAGTGACTCACCAGGGCAAACTCAGAATAAGTCCAGATCTTGTGCTAGACCATGTTCTACTTGTACCTCACTTCAAATTCAATTTACTGTCAGTTAAAAGGCTGTGTGAGCAACTGAAATGTATTGTACAATTTAATGAAAGTGTGTGTACAATACAGGGCCCTTCTCTGAAGAGGCCTCTGGTCATTGGTAAAGATCAAGTGGGGCTATATGTTCTGAACAAAGAAGCAAGCCAAAGCTGGGAACTGCAGAACAGAAACCAAGGCACTCAAGGCATTGCTGCAAGCTATGTTGAAGCAGAAGACAATGGAATAGGATATATAAATAGTAGTGTTACTTTTGATATCTGGCACAGAAGGCTTGGACATATGTCTGATACAAAAATGAGACACATTCCTATTGTTGACATTTTGAGTAATAAAGATCAGATACCGATTTGTGATGTATGTCCCAAGGCTAAACAACACAGATTACCCTTCCTCCTTAGCAGCATCTCTACTGTTTGCACCTTTGAGTTGATTCATGTTGACACTTGGGGCCCATATCACACAAAAACACATGGAGGACAAAGATATTTCCTAACTATTGTGGATGACTTTTCCAGGGTCACTTGGACACATCTCATGGTGACCAAAGATGAAGCAATTTCAGTTTTAAGATCTTTTATTCTTATGGCTAGAACACAATTCGATGCATGCATCAAAGTCATTAGAACTGACAATGCACTAGAGCTAAGCAAAAGCGATGACATCCTGAATTTCTTTGCTTCACACGGGATTGTTCATCAGACAAGTTGCGTACAAACCCCTCAGCAGAATGGTGTGGTTGAGAGGAAGCATAGACACCTACTTGAAGTGTCAAGAGCCTTAATGTTTCAATCTCATTTACCCCTAAAATTTTGGGGTGACTGTGTACTTGCAGCCACATACTTGATAAATAGAATGCCTACAAGGCTATTGCAAGGGAAAACACCCTTTGAAATACTACATAGAAAGGCTCCATATTATGAACATCTAAGGACCTTTGGATGTTTATGTTTCATGTCTACCCTTAAGCAAGGGAGGGATAAATTTCAACCAAGAGCTAAGCCTTGTATTTTCTTGGGATATGCCTTTGGAAAAAAGGCCTACAAGGTAATGGACCTGGATTCTTACAAATTTTTTTGAGTCCAGAGATGTAATCTTCCATGAGAACACATTCCCTTTTGCCAAGCCCCATGCAGCAGAATTACAACGAAGTCCAGGCTTGTTTCCCAACCCACCACACCTGTTTGAAGACAATATCTCATACAATGATGATTCCAGAATCATAATAGAGCCTCAAACCCAACTCCATGAGACAGGCAGCAATTCACCTACAAATTCAACCCCAGAACAGCCAAGGAGATCTTCTCGACCACACAAGCTACCCTCCCATTTACAAGATTATGTTTGCTGCAGTTCACTCAACTTCACTGAACCTCATTGTTTTTGCACACTAACTAACTTTTGCCTACAGGACAATTCATGTGTTGTAGCAACAGCTCACAGTTCAGCAGCTCCTCTCATCACTGAACCAGAAAGTTATGAAGAAGCTGTCCAGCACCCAGGTTGGCAGACAGCAATGCAAAAGGAGATACAGGCTCTCAATGATAATCACACCTGGGACATAGTTTCTCTTCCCCATGGAAAGAAACCCATTGCCTGCATATGGGTCTATAAGGTTAAGTGCAAAGCAGATAGGAGCCTTGAACGTTTGAAAGCAAGGTTAGTAATCAAAGGTTTTACCTAAAGATCTGGCATAGATTACACAGAGACTTTTTCTCCTGTTGTTAAAATGACCACCATCAGAACTCTCATGTCTGTTGCGGTCAAGAAAGGCTGGAAATTGCACCAACTCGATGCCAATAATGCATTTCTTCATGGGGACCTACATGAAGAAATCTACATGAAATTGCCTCAAGGTATCACATCTAACATTCCTCATGCAACATGCAAGCTAAAGAAATCACTTTATGGGCTAAAACAAGCTTCTAGACAATGGTATGCTAAGCTTGCCCAAACCCTTTATGCTAGAGGCTATCATCGTTCTTCCAATGACTATTCCCTTTTCTACAAAAAGACATCTTCTGCTGCTGTATTCTTAGCTGTTTATGTGGATGACATCCTCTTATCTGGAAGTGATGAATGTGAAATACAAGCCTTGAAAGCCTACCTGGATGAGACTTTCAAGATCAAGGACCTTGGAGTTGCTCATTATTTTCTCGGCTTAGAGATTCTTCCTCATGATCATGGCCTCATTCTCACACAGAGGAAGTTTGTGAAAGAGTTATTACAACAGTTTGGAGATCCTGATTCCAGTCCTGTCATAAGTCCTCTAGACCCCACAGTCAAGCTATTGGCAAATAAAGGAGACTTATTCCCAGATCCTACATTATACAGACAAATAGTGGGAAAGCTGAATTTTCTCACTCACACTAGACCTGACTTGGCTTTTACTGTCCAACATCTTAGCCAGTTCATGCAAAGCCCTCACACTTGTCATTACCGTGCTGTTCAACATGTCCTCAGTTATCTCAAAGGTCAACCTGATTTAGGCATTGTCCTTCACAAGGAGGCCAGTTATGGCCTGCAAGCCTACTGTGATTCAGACTGGGCTGCTTGTTCTCACACAAGGCAGTCTGTTAGTGGCTATGTGGTCTTCTTTGGCAAGAGCCTCATTTCCTGGAAATCCAAGAAACAAGGCATGGTTGCATTATCCTCAGCTGAAGCAGAGTATCGAAGCCTGAGGAGACTTGTTGTTGAACTAGCCTGGCTTACTCGTCTTTTGAATGAACTCACTATTGACTCTATTATCCCAGTCCCTGTCAAATGTGACAGCCAAGCAGCCATACACATCGCAAAGAACCCGGTTTTCCATGAAAGAACTAAGCACATAGAGTTGGATTGCCATTTCGTGCGAGAAAAACTCCTTGATGGGCTCATATCCCTCAGCCATGTCTCCACCACACAGCAACTTGCTGATATTCTCACTAAACCCCTGCCTGGGTCTGTGCATCATAATATACTCCGCAAATTGGGGGTCCAAGCACCCACCAATTTGAGGGGGGGTGTTAGAAATATAGGCTTTGTTAGTTAGTTAGCCTCATGCTGAGGTGGCATTCTTTCTTCTTCTTTCTGTTACAACAAATTATAAAAGCAGCTAGGCTCCCTTATGCTGTACAGTATGAAAAATGTAATGCTTCCTCCTTGCTTTTCTCAATAAAAGATCTTCTTGATTTCTCTCTTTTCCGTGAAGTTCAAGAGATTGGATTATTAACGTTCAAATATATACCAAAGGTTGGATTATTAGCATCCGAAACCCCAAAAAAAACTACTATTCGCCTATTTTCTTTATTTTATAAATCTAAAGTTTGCAAAATGACCTTTAGCTTTTTTTTCGCGGTCGAAATCTCCAAGTCAGCAATGGATGTTTTTGGCATAAATCCCATTGTCATCTTCTTCGTTGACACTCTGTTTCCCCAAACTTTCCGCATTACAACCCTGCCATGGTAGAGTGTCTGAAAGACTCGCATTATCCCAAATTGGTTCGCACTCGTATCAGTTTCGAGAGAAAACCCAGACTCATTAACAGTCTGTTTTCAAATGTACGTCTCATTACGTTCGTGTAAATTTGATGTCAAAAACCCAACAAATGGGGAGAGAAATTCATGAAATTCCCAATTCACTTCCACGCTCGTTGTTATCTAATGGTTGATTGATTTTTATTTATTTTTTTTAAACAATCATCATCAACTTCTTTCTCCCCACAAGATTTCGGTGAAATTACATCTTTCTTTAAAAAAATATATATATATGGGTCCTGAAATTGAAGAGATTAGTTGGTTGCCCATTTGATAATCATCGACCCTGGCATTGTCAATAGCAGCAGTTCGTGGGTTTTAAATCTGGCGGTATGTCTTCCCTCTGTCTTGTTTTACATGTTTATGTTGAGTTTTATCATAATTGAATAAAACCCAGTTGGCTTTGATTGAAGAATTTATGCGGGTTTTGTTCATTTGTTGGGTTTGATGAGATTCTGAATTTCCTTAAAGTTACATTCTTTCTCATTTCTCCTTTAATTCTGGGCAACTTTTTAAAATGATTAGTTTGCACCTGTTTCTTGTTCAATGAGATTTTGTACATATGCCATTATTCTAAATGTTGTTTGAACAGCATAATTGTTAATGCACTGAATCATCTGTCTAGTTGCTCATTAAAATTTTCTGTTTCAGAACTTCTAATCCTTGGTATGGCTCATTGGTGCAGGGATCATTATGCTAAAGCTCAGCCAGCAAAAGGTGAACATTGCGGTCTAAGAGCTTTTTATAGGTAACAATGATGGAAAAGAACAAAATTGATGAATCAGAACCAAGACTATCTGTGGCACCAACGTTGGTGGATAGATTTGGGTTCATAAAGCCCGAAAACAGCAGGTCTGCTGTAGTAACTAAATCCGCCTTTCAACTCGAGAGGTATTCTTTTGGATGTCATTCTTCTTATATTATTGACTATACTACTGGGATACAGTCTTTGTTGTGTACTTACTACTTACATTGACCCTTTGGATGCTTGATCTTATTATAGAAGTTCTACAAGGAAACGTAAGCTTCTGCTGTTATATTGGGAAGTAGAAGAGTGGGAATGCTGAGTTCGTAGGAGAGCCAACAAGTTCCCTGTATGCATTACGTGATTGGCATATCATCCGAAAAGTTATGCTCAAGTGTGTCATCAGGAGGTTTTTTTTTTGGGGGGGGGGTTGTATGAAGCATCTTCAAATATCTATTGACTTTAGCCCAAGTAACTGAAGTGACAGTTATGTCGGGTAAATTAATAGATTCATAGAATACTATTGAAAGCTTGTGAAGTGTGATATGGATATGTCGCCTTTTGACCTCTTGAATGACTCTTAAGCTTTGCATTTTTCAATGAAACGTGCGTCTTGAACCGGAATCCCTCTTCCCGTCAATTGCTCATTAGCAGTTCAGGAGCTAATTACTTTGGGTATCCACAGACTTAACACAAACAATGTTATTTTCGACCCTCCTATACTGGGACTACAATCAGTTGGCATAAATGTATACCTAAGCCTTTTCTTTTCCCTCGTCCTGTAGAGTATAGCTGGGGGAAGTGGTGAAAACTTTAGATGGTAGTGATTCTGCTATTTTGCATTGCTTTCATCTTGTACTTCTCAGGAAATTTTGCTATGACAATGCACCTGAATTGTTAGCATAGAGAAATAGATAATTGGCTGAATTTTTGGAGTTACATTTTGCTCCCTCCCTAACTTTCTTCTGTCTCTTGTTTTCATGTTATGAAAATGTTTATGCTTATGAGATGGCGACCTTGCTCAGGGAGGAGAGAAGAGTTCGAAAATGGAGAAAGATGATTGGGGTTGGTGGGAGTGATTGGAAACACTATGTGAAGAGGAGACCTAATGTAGTTAAAAGACGTGTCAGAAAAGGAATTCCTGATTGCTTAAGGGGCCTTGTTTGGCAATTAATCTCAGGAAGTCGGGACCTATTACTCACAAACCCTGGGGTGTATGAGGTAATGTTCTCTCAGATTTGTTTTAAGTTAGTAAGACCAACAGTTTTACCATTCAATAAACTACGCGCTATTCCTGACATAATGTGTGAGTTCTGTTTGGATGTTTGATACATATCTGTCATCTTACAATTGAAAGAAATTGGGCACACTTCCTACCATAAGCTTTTAGGGTATCCAAAGTCAATGACTGAATGTGAGCTTTGCTTATTGCATTTTTTTCAGGTCGTTTGCAAGGCTCTATCAAGCCTTAGAAATTACTGCACAACAGTTCAACTTAGACATAGAAACAATTACTTGTTCCTCAGCCTTTGACCTCATATCTAATGCAACATCTATGGATGCATAGTTCGGCCCTTCTGGTTGGGCAACCTCCAAAATTGTGCTATCAAGTTAGTTTTAACCCTGTGGATGAAATTCATTTGATTTTATCTTTCTTTTATTATTCTTTGATTATAACATACTTAGATGAAGTACTGGGGTTATTAAATGTAGAATTGTGATATCGAGAAGGCATAGGATCATGTCAATTCGGATTTTTTATTTTCGTTTGATTTACGTTCACTCACCTTTTGACAGGTCTAATTGTGATTTGTGAATAATATCAAATGGTTATATGTACATCTTTACAATTGCTCCCATATTTATGTTATTGTCTGCTGGCATATAAAAGAAATTTGTCTTGATCTTTTATTACTTTTCTTTTGGTGCAGTCTTGTCCTATTATGAAAATATTTTAAAGTAATCAACCATATAATCACTTATGAACGTAAGGAATCTTCTGTATTTGTCTTTTCTTCTACTTGCTTTTTAATATATGCAATATATCACCTTTGCAATGGCATAATTTCCAAATATGTGGTGGAGCTCCCCATGCGATTCCTATTTACTGGTTGCTAGAGAGCTCATAGAGTTCTTGCCTAACAGGGAACGCGAATGCAAGCTGGTTTTCTTCTTGCCAATCTTCCCTTCACATTTATATTTCACAAGTCCAATAGTCTTCATTATTGCGTAGCTTTGCACGCCAATCTATCTAAGACCACGTCTCAAAACCGTTGGTGTGTCACTTGTCTTACTGGCTAGAACCTCGATAAAATGGCAGAGTTTTATTTTTCTACCTACTAGTGTCCTGTTTGTAAAAAAAAAAAAAGGAAATACTTATTATGGTAGTCCCTTTGGAGCAGGTTACTCAAGTCGTAATACATGTAAATCCTGCTGCAGGTCCTAGGTAGCCTGCGGTTGATCAGACTACAGAGCTTAAGCAATACAGACCAGATCAGGAGACCATTGCCTTAGATTAGAATACAATCCCAGTTTGCACTGATTTATTGCGCTTCCCTCCTACCTAAAAATGCCCTTTTCTAGGATTATCTGTTAGTCTACTAGGTTGTTCCTATGCTCATTGAAGTTTATTTGGCTGCAGGACCTGGTACTGTATGAGACATCAGCTTCAGAGCTGGACATAATTCGAGATATATCTCGTACTTTCCCTTCTCATGTTTTTTTCCAGCAAAGACACGGTCCTGGACAGAGGTCCCTCTACAATGTTCTGAAAGCTTATTCTGTGTTTGACAGAGATGTTGGATACGTTCAGGTTTGTTATGCTCCATTGTCTTTCTGGTTCCTGATAATTACTGCTGAATGATGTTTAAGAGTTTTTTTGAAGTGCAGGGAATGGGTTTTATAGCTGGTTTACTGCTACTTTATATGAGTGAGGAAGATGCATTCTGGATGCTGGTTGCCTTGCTTAAAGGAGCTGTACATGCCCCAATTGAGGGATTATATCTGGCAAGATCTCTGTCATACATGAATTAACTTCAAACTGTTCTCAGTCTCCCTGCTCCTTTTTTTTTTCTTTCTCTTTTTTTTGGGGGGGAGGGGCGAGGGGGGGTGGGGTTTTGGTGGGCATTACTGTTGCCTACGAATCTGTAAAGAGTCTTGACATATTTGGCTACCACCATACTATTCATTGTCATCTCATGTTCGATGTTTCTGCATACAATGAGTCAGGTTTGACAATGTCAAGGATGTGCAGATGTGGTGATTTGTGATATGAATTTGTGAGCAAGTGGAGCCAAAGTTCTACTTCTGAGGGAGATCAGCACTCAAAACTGGAAAGCAGTTAATGTCATGTATATATTTGGCATATTGGAAATAGCATGCTCATTGGTTACTATAGGGTACAAGAGGGTTGGATCTTAGAGATCTGGTTATTCATTCTGAAATCATGGGATTATATAGGTCAGAATAGCATTTTCGCTCTTTGGGACATATTCCTCTTTCATATTTGTTTACAACCTGTATAATTGTCACAAATATCCTTCAGCTCCAGCCTCGTTATTTGAGGATGTCGTTTATCTCTCAGTGTATGATGAATGCTCATGTAACAATGAATTCCTGTCCGAGTTGTGAAACCAAGTTATAGCTTATTCACTGTATCTAAATCTTTGACACTGGCAATAATCATTGGGAAGTTGTTCACGTCAATGAGTCCCACGAAATGGCTATTGTAGTAGCTTGGTTGTCAATCTTTGACTTTGTGCTTAGATTCTGTTCCATTGCTGTAGCTTTTGATGCGATATTACGTCTTGAACATTCATAAGTAGATTTTCCTTCGTATATGCATTGTTTTCCTCCTCCTTAGTTGTTAACAACTATGTGGAATAATCTCTCATTATGCTGTAAAATTTGACTTGTTTTATTTTGAGCAGTCAGGATTGCCTTTAGTGCAGCAGTACCTTTTTCAGTTTGACCATCTCGTGAAGGAGCACTTGCCTAAGCTTGGGGAGCATTTTTTTCAAGAGACGATAAACCCTAGTATGTATGCAAGTCAGTGGTTCATAACTGTGTTCTCTTATGCTTTTCCCTTTGACTTGGCCCTCCGGATCTGGGATGTATTTCTTTATGAGGTAAGTGAAGCAAGCCAAAAGTCAAGGTACCAAAGTGTATACTTCTCTTTTGGTTTAAATTTTCATGCTCGTTTTCCCCACTTTTTCTGGTTAGGGTATAAAAGTTGTCTTCAGAGTTGGGTTGGCCCTATTGAAGTCCTGTCAAGATGACTTGGTGAGTATTCTGCAATTCTGACAGCTCTTGTAAGTTGATTTTTATTGTGGATATTAATTATTAACTATAAAGACTTGTAAAGTTTCATACATCAAATATTCAAATCCACCAGAGGCTTTGAAGTGTTGACCATATCTTACATGCATTACAGTATCTTTGTCCCTCTATTGTTTGGCATGCAAATTTAGGGACTTTTTAATGCAGAAAACCACCCAAATTGTGCACCGGTTTTCATTTGACTACTCCTGTTCTGTTGCAGTTTTCCCGTTGCAAATTTCTCTGTCAAATTTTCGCTCAGCCACCCTCATGTTCTAATGAGGGACAGAATTAGAGATTTCATATAATACAGCTAGGTACTCCCAACATTTGGGCCATTGTGGTGTAACTCTATAAACGAAGGGTCAAATTTGAGTAGTATAAGTGATGACTGCTGCAAATTCATAAGATCAGAGTTTTTCGAATGGTGGCGGTGGTGATAATAAGGGACCCTTTTTTCAATACTCTGACATGATTAGTTACTAGGATTCCCATGAAGTTTTGAATGGCTCAGGCCCTCCAAAACTTTAAATTTTAACTGTGACTTAACTAACCCTGACTTAACTAGTATTTGTCTGCTTATAACTTTGCATTTTTATTTGGTAAATTAGGTGAAGCTGCCTTTTGAGGACCTCATGCATGCCTTGCGTAATTTTCCTAAAGAAGTGACGGATCCAGATACATTGTTACCCTTGGCCTATTCAATCAAGGTTTGCTCACTCATTCCGTCTTTACAAGTCTTACTTCATGACTAATAAGTTCTTTTCCAACAAGAGTATTCCGCAGAAAGGGCTTTTGTTTTTCCTGTTGTCAAAAAGTTGAACGATTGTTTCTTTTATGGCTCATTCATTATGTTTTATGTTCCTATTTTAACATAAATCTGAAGATCCTTGCAGGAACACATGAATTTCATGACATCATTATGTTTTACATAGTTGAAATCTTGGTATGTCAGCTGCTATAGAAATGCTGGTTTGTGTAGTACATAATGCAGTTAAAGCTCGTAATTGTGGTTTGATCTTAGCATTTGTTGCACGCAATGCTCTGCCCTAATACCTGGTTAATTCCTTTCCAGTTTGAGTATGATTTCTCAAAAGAAATGGGTCAGGTGAGAAATAATTCTTACCAAATTCTTATAGACAATTCATAAAGGTGCTTGAAAATCTCCCTTGATGTTAGCTCATTCGGCCTTCGTAAATTGTTAGTTACCTGCCGAGAACAGTGGTCTGTTGGATTTGTTAGACGACCTTCCAAAACTGAGGCCTCCACAATCACCAGACGTTCCCCAAACCGTGGTCTTCTAGGTTTTGTTAGAGCTTTGATTTCAAATCACCAGTCTGTGATTGTTCGGTTGTTGAGTTGTTTTGAGGATTATTTTGTGTTCGGAACACAGGTTGGAGATTATGGCATTGATGTTATGAATGAAATTCCAAGTTTTGGAAACTGACCGTGTCAAGATTTTCTTTTTAAGGAAGATCATTTATGATAGCTAATTTGTCTAGTGTAAGTTTGCTTACATGTTAACTCTCCACACAAGCATCATAGCAAAATCTACATTGGATCATTATTATTGTTGAAAACAGCAGCATGCATAGTTAGCAATCCTTTTCTGGAGTATGATGATCCAATTTAAAGTGGAAAGTAGCTGACATCCTGCACTTTGACTCTTCTGATCTCTATCATAAGATGGCTTTTGTGTCTCAAAGCAACAGAGACTTAGCTGCCATATTCTAAATAAAACTGCTATCTGGTCTATTTGATGTTCAGATTTCAAGACGGCTGGAAGAACTGAGGTTTAAGTACGAAAATGTACACAGAAAAAAGGGACTGTCAATGCTGTCAAGAGGGAAACACAAAAAGCAGTTGGAACTGCCTGGTTTTTATTATAGAAAGCAAGCTGATATACAGGAGAACGGTGAAGTAATCCAGTTTGAGGAAGGTAGCCGTCATCGAAAACAGCGTCTTCGAAGGCATTATTCTCGCACAAAGACTGACAAACATCATGATCTAGATGGGGAAGTAATACAGTCTCACGGGCGGATTCTCACAAACGTGTGATTCTGAGCTCATGGGCAGACATACTACTAGTTATAACTGACAGAAATGTGATTATTTCATTCTTTGGTGACGTTGAATTTTGGTTGTACATCAAAAAGTCAAGTGTACATGTAACATTATTGCCCCACTGGGTTGATTTGCCTAAAAGAGGTAAATCTGATGTTGATTATTTCACTATAATAACAGGGTTATGGAGGCTAGCTGTGAGTGCAGAACACATGGCTTTAGGTCATGTAAATTTGTTCTTTTTGGAGAATGAGATTCAAGGGCATTGCAAGTATTTGTATTTACCATGGGTTCCTTTTGACTTAATCCCCCCCCCCCTTCAAACAAATACAAATTATGACATAGATCCGAGTCTATAGACCCATGTTATCAAAAATGGTAATTTTTTATTTCTTGAAATCCACCCCGTATTTTCAATAGTCCTCCTCTTTAAAAAAGATAAGGCTCATGTGGTTCAAATCGTGTCATCTCAACAGATCTATAGGCTCGAGTCTACCATATAAGTAGTGTCAAACAAATGGTTGAAGCCTAATATTGCTTCCATTTAATTTTTTTCCCCAAAACAAAAAAATCGTTACCTTTGCACGACAAGTTTGATATGCTTTTTTTCTTGTGGGTTGCAAAAGAGGGGCTAAGTCCCTAGCCAAAAACTTTGTATTCTCTACAAATAAATCATGACATGATACTACACCAGAACTAGCCTCGAAGAGGAAGGAAAATACAAAGGCAAGGGTGGCTAACAAAAACAAGAGGATGAGAGGCAGACCAAGTATGTTCATGACTCATCAACATCTTGCAGATTTCTTCAGTTCATGACTCATGAGATATTATAGTAGAGTTGTTAAACAGTTAAACAAGAAAAATGCGTCTGAAAACAATTAACGAATGCATGGAACTTGTCATATGATACAAATATTCTGTGATAAACAATACATTTTTTGAGTCGGACTAAACAAATTTATGATGGCAATGTTAATAGCAGTGGGAAAATTAGAATTGTGTCTATTTTAGATAAGACAGTTACTTCTACGGTCATTCGAGATCTCAAAAGAAACATAAACCATAATTACTAGCCAAAATCGCTTAATCACCATTCAGAAATTCCCCGCCAAAATAAGACAGAAAAATAAAAAGAAAATAAATAACCTATATATTCTTCTATTTTGCTCAACAAAAAAACAAAAAAAAAAACCTGCCATTTGCTCTCTCCCCCTTTCTCTTTGCTTCTTTAAGATTCACCCTGCTTCTATTATTGTAAGTTCAATTTCAAAAAAATTTCTTCAATTTCTTGCATTTTCTTTCTCCTCTTATGTCGTCAAATTGGATTACCTAATGTTGCTTGCACTATTTTCCAGGGTTTGGCTGAAGGTCTAAAATGGGGAGAAATTCTATTAAGTGCCGTTCTAGTATAATTTTGGGGAATTGCAGGTAATTTTTGTGCTGTAGTCTACGACTCTACAATTAATTTTTCAAATATCTTTGCATTAAAAAAAATTATGTCAGCATGTTATGATCAAGAGTGTATCTTTTTCCTGTACTGTTATGATCAAGAGTGTATTAATCTGTCAGCTTCTCTGGTGTTTCTAATTTGCTGATTCTCCAGGACTTAAGCGAATGATCAATGGCGACTAAAGGTGGTCGAAAGAAGTCTAGTAGTAGATCTTTCTATGAAGCTCCTCTTGGATACAGCATTGAAGAAGTTCGACCTTATGGTGGTGTCAGAAAGTTCAGATCTGTTGGTTACTCCAACGTGGGTTTCTTCACCCTAACTGACGATAACCCATGACAGTAATTGGCATGAAATTGTATAGCTCCATGGTCATTAGCCTCACCTTCCTAGGGGAGGAAATCTTGGCTTCTCTGAAAACAGAATTCGTTTTCTGACCATTGTTTTCTCAATGCTTGCCTTTTGCAATGCGTGCGAAGATCATCCTGATTTCTCCGCCCATCATTAGCAACAGAACCACTTTGTTTCTACACCTATTCTTAGCTCAGTCAACCCGAAACCCCCCCCCCCCCCCACAAAGGTGTGTGACAAAATGGCCTTGCCAGTCTCTTTGATTGGATTCGAAGGCTATGAATAGAGGCTTGAGGTTTGTTTTCTTAACTCTACAAAGCTATCTGAACCTCTCTGCGGTGGCCTCCGGTCTTTAAAAAAGAGATCAACTTGATGAAATCCTGAAACCAGCTGAGTGCACTATTGTTAGCTCTGTCAGATGATCTCATTGATTCCTATGTCCTTTCTGAGTACAGCATTTTTGTTTACCCTCACAATATCATCGTCAAAACTTATGGGACGACAAAGCTACTCTTCTCGATCCCAACAATTAGACCCTATCCCTTGCTGTAAGCTCAATTAGGTACACTTGAGGCAAATTCACACAAGCATTCAGCCATTTCCTCACAGAAGCTCCTCAGAAGAGAGGGGTATTCTCGATGCTACTTTGGCAACCTCGGCTCAGGAAGCAAGGCATTTTTGTGATGGGAAGTCTGCACAGCTCACGAAAATGGCATATTTATTCTGCATCTTTGGAAAATTTGAGCAATGCCCACAAAGGCTACACCTTCAAAATGTGCAGGACAGGTCTAGACAGAAGTGTGCATCGGTGTTTACCAAGTCAAACTCATGCCCTGCATCTTCTATGACTGAACCTTCTGGAACAGTGCCAATCCTTCAGGAATCTGAAATATGTTATTTTGACTTTCACCCTTGTGGGTATTTGATGAACTCCATCGGAGGTGGTGCAATTTCTACCATCCATGTCACCCCCAGAAGGCAGGTTCAGTTGTGCAAGTTTTGAGGCTTCTGGGTATGAGGTGAAGGCACTGAACTTGGAGGGCTTGATTGAGAGGGTCTTGACTGGTTTCCAGTCAATGGAATTCTCAGCAGGTATTCACTCTGACTAGCATATGCACGTTGGGTCAGTTAAGGAACCCCTAGTTGCAGACGGATACTACTTGGAACTTGGAAAAGAAGAGCTTTGCGGAGCTCGAGGAAGGCGGATCGGTCATTTACCGACAGTTTGTCAAGTCTGAGAGGTTCAAGTCACAGAGATCAATACTGAAATGCTGCTGGAAGGATGGAAGGGAAAGTGAGGAATAAGAAAAGAATGAATCTGGACCGGATGGGATTTCTACTCATGTTGATTAAGATTGTTACTACTTACTAAGTAGATTGTGTGGAGATAGCCTTGTTTATGCTACCTTGTAAAGATCCTGGGAACAATTTTAGGCTCTCTCACCACTTGTAAAGTCCAGTAGTACCTACTGAAGGCTAATCTTGAATTTGTAATCTTCAAGTCCGTCAAGCTTCAAGATGCTCCTAGTAAAGTGCATAGCTTGACAGAACGTAAATCCAATACAACAGTATCAATAGTCCGTATCACATCCATTCCAGAACAATTACAGCATATAGCACCAAGGCAAAGCACAGAAACACTCTAAAGTGCTTGTTATGCAACTTGAACATGAGAAAAGATGTTTAATATGTGTCAATCTCATTTTTAGTTATTTTTCCTTCATACTTCGCCACACATGTATGGTACTCCGAAAGAAAAGGCAAAACAGCCCCAAAAAGGACCTTAAATAAAGAAAAAATTGCATGCATAAGAACTCAAAAGGGCTCCTGAGTCCTGACATTGTTTTTTGAGCACGCATAGAAACATCAATACCAATTGCCAGCACATTTTCCGGCCATCAATGCAATCGCAACAGTTCTCGCAATCAACCAATATTGAGCAATCAGTCTGACCAACCAAACTGGAAGCTGCAAGATGACAAAAGAACAGCAATAACTCAACAAATATAAAGCAATCTCAAACATGCTGTTAAAAGTACCTTGATGGCCAGAATTTGCAATGTGGAACACTATTTTGATGCTAAGAGTAGACCTCAATATAGAACCAACCAATTCATGTTCAGAAAGTTTCGGTTCCATCTACATAAAAAGTTGTGTTGGGGGAGGGGGGGACATCATCCATGCTATAGAATGTCTATAAGTCCAAGGTCTTGTTCAAAAAGTTTTGTCTGTTTTGAAAATATCTTGAGCGATTTCTTTATTGAGTTAGAATTATTGAGAGCCAAATATTGGTACTTTTAACAGCATGTTTAAGATTCTACTACCATGAACCTAAGCCAGAATAATTGAACTAGAAGCCCCTTTTTATTTGGCAGCCACACCAGGTCCACCGGTCCATAAGATTACACAACCCAGATGTTCATCAGACATGCAAAGAGCTACTAGAGTTTCTCAAGTTTCAAGCAGAAAAGGAAAGAATGGACAGCAGGACTCCATCAATACAGTGAGCAACTTTCCAACATCAAAACAAATCATTTGAAAAGGAATGAAGATACTGTACTGAAAGACCATCCCAAAAGTAGACCAAACCAAAGCCAGACACAACCAAATCTCGAATACTAGATAGCTCACAACAAAGCACTTGGTGGTAAGCATTCAGAAACTGCCATTAACACACCTCAACGTTACACCTTCCCTGAATATTTCCAGCTAGCATCTCCACTATAAAGAACGTAACTTGCTTTTAATGGTATTGAAGACGTATTTTCAAACAAATATGGATCCAAAATTCAAACCCCTAATCTGTTAAGTTCTGGTTTTTAGACCTCACATCTAGCTAGGCCACAAAACTCAAAACAATGATACATAGATGATACTTTTTTGAAAACCTCACATCTAGTGAGGCGACTAAAGTTACCTTACTGCACAGACAGCCAATCCATCATGAATACAAATTAAAAACATCTAATGAACACTGATCCTTAGTTATGAGACTACCAAAAGTCCAAATGCAAAGCAAGTCCAAAAACATAAGTGTATCGGCTTTTACAAGACTATTTCTTGCCGCCAACCGCTGAATATGTCCGAATCATCTAGCAGTGTAGTCCAGCCCAATATGATTGTCTAAGTTGAGATTACAAAATATTATGGAGTTATTTCATATCCAAAATAGCGATATTAGATATCAATTAGCATTCAATTCAGAATCTTTTCATTCCTAGTTCAAATTGACTGCAGGTTAATGTCCTCAAAAGTTTGAACAAACTTATAGACAAACCAAAATAAAAGCAGGTTTTAGTCAGAGGGAAGGAGCAATTATTACCAAGATCTGTGGGAACACAACACGTTGCAATAGTTGAATGCCAACAAAAGAGCTCAAACCCGATGAAATGTGATCACCAAAAAAAACCCTTGCTGAATGATAGCAAGGATTGCAAATTCCTGAAAAGCATGAATCTTACAAATTAACCTAAAAACCACCAAAATGAGGTTGACATATCTGGCAGAGAAATATTTTAAGTTTCAGCATTCAAAAGTCAAAAAACACAGAGGCATAATTGAAGCTATCAGCTGCATCCTTGGCCGAAGAAGAAACATGATACAGCTTAACAGAAAATGCCATGTAGACTTCAATACTTCACATGAATGAATACAAGAACACTTCTGCAGTAATCTATCGTTTAACTGGAAATGCAACGGTTATCAGCTGACTTATTAGTTAGACCTATTAAGGCAGGGCATATCAGCAATTCAAAATGATGGCTGCTGCAAACCAACCCATCAGTACAGTGTCGTCTAAGACAGCAAACAGCAGGGTGCGGGTGCAAGTGCAACCATCAAACAGCAAAATAGAACAGTTAGACTCAGGGTAGTTGCAGGCAGTTTTCTATCCAGCAATATTGTTTATTGTCAGTTACCCGTGGGCAGTGGCATGTCAACAGCAACTATTCTGTTTCTTTTTTTGAAATAGTCTGGTATACAGGGCTTGGTCCCATCTTCTAGTATGCTCAATGCCAAAGATTTGAAGATTTGGATCCCTTTCTAGACATGTAGATGTAGGTTCCACAGGTTCTGTTCTAAGAAGGATGGACACTGATATGGGACATGGGCACGACACAACGCCAACTCACCAACACATGATTTTCAAAATGTTAGGGTATGACATGTATAATGGATATGTATTGATGAAAAAATATTTATTAGATTACTTATGTGTTTATAGTTCATTCTATGTTTTTAGTCATGGAGAAGGTCATGTTAGGATGGAAAATGACCAGTTATTCACAGTGGGTGTGCCCTACAACTGTCAATAACAAAACCCAATTTCTTTGTATTAACTGTGCATTTGCCATGCATTTGAAAGCATCCAAGGAGTGTCTGAGAATGCCGGTGTTTGACACAGATATGTGAAGTTGTGCAAAGTGTTTGGGGTTCTAAGGTTCCATTTACCCGTAAATGGTGATATGCTAAACACCCCCCCCCCGAACTGTGCATTTGCCATGCATTTGAAAGCGTCCAAGGAGTGTTTGAGAATGCCGGCGTTTGACACAGATATGTAAAGTTGTGTAAAGTGTTTGGGGCTCTAAGGTTCCATTTACCCGTAAATGGTGATATAATAAACACCCCCCCCCCCCAAAAGACGAAAGAAAATGCCACCACTGAATAGAGTGTTCACCAATTTCCATCTATGCTAGAAGAGATACACAAAAGGCTCCCCTTCTTTTTGTGGGTATTTTTTTTTTGGTTTTTTTTGGGGGGGGGGGGTGTTCAAGCCCTAATAAAACAGCAAATGAAATGGCTCTCAGACTCATTTGAATCCTGTCAGCTTACGTCAAACCTTGACGTAAGCTCCCTGACGTTGAGCACAACATTTACAGGGAAGGATTACACCTTATCATCATCGGTTATATATGACCAGAGAGATATTATGCAGATTTGTATTATACTCATGACAACTAGTGCTTAGCATATGAATTTTTTGAATTGAATACTAATGCTGCCTGTGAAAATCCCAATAGCAAAGATTTCAGGAGAAAATAGTGTTGCGGCAAGGGCCCTCAAGTACCCCATTTATCAAAGCACAAGGATGACAATTATCTGATCCAAGAGTGACAGCAGGTAATAGTAAGCTGGATGTGGAGAGAGGCAAAAACATAAGGGAATGAAGACAAGTTTTATAAAGCTAAAGCAAGAGCAACAACCCACAATCGAATCATTTATTAACAATTGCAAATTCCCAGTATCATAATTTACAACTGGCAAATTCCTAGTATCCATTTTAGATAATCAACAATTCAATAACCCATTATCATCCAACAAAACAAAAGAAATTCTAAATAATTTCACTTAAAGGCAACAAACAAGTTATCAATTGAATGCAAGTTCCACAGAAAAAGGAGAGAAAAACCATTAACACATCGGGATGAAAAGGCTATGCCCAAAAAAACAGAGAGAAACAATAAAGAGGATCTGGATAATCCAAAAGATGCAGGCATCTTACCCAAACTGACCTCTGTTGCATCTCCCCTATGCCTGCGTGCAGCTACAGGTGAGCAACAGCATTGCTATCCATCACACGCCACATCGGTAGACCCGCAAAAGAGCCTTTGGGAAGGTACATTCCTCTCTCCTTGCCCTCTGTTGGCCCTCTGATTACTGGCTAGATGAGGAGATCTGGAATTGAGAATGTGAAGAAACTTAGACTTGGAGGCTGGAAAGGGAGGAGGAAATGACAAGATAGAGAGGGTGCTTGAGGATAGAGAGCAATTACACCTGCAGGAAGGGAAACAATGACAAAGGGAGCATGGCCTCAACAGCAACCGTATATCCTTCAGTAAACAAGACAGTTCATCCCCAGTTCAGTAAAATTTAAGCTTCAGAAAGGAAGAAATTTGCTTCCGTTATTCACTTTATGAAAGATCAATTTAGTTCTTTCATTTGTTTGCAAACATTGTTTGAGATAAGATTTCTCTGTACCAAGTGATCCCAAAAAAGGCCTATTATGTGGCTCTCAGCCGAATTTGAAGCACTGAAACACTTGTATATTTTCAGAGTTACATTTAACCTTCTCTTGTACATCTCATCCATTAAATCTGAAGCCATTCTTACTTTCCCTGCTCTAAAATAAGCAAATGCCAAGCTGGTGTATACTAGACTATCTCCCACGATACCATTCTCTTTCATACGATTAAAAATTCTTCTAGCACATTCAAGACTATCCTTCCGGCAGAGACTTCTAACTAGAGCACGATACACTGACAGATCAGCACTAAGTCCTTTGTCAACAATTTCATCTGGTAGTCTTACTATTGCCTCCTCATTATCCTGACAGCAATACCCATCAACAAGCCATGAATAGGTACAAAAACTTGGAGAAAATCCTGCATGAAGCATTTCAAAAAGGAGCTCCTTTGCATTATCTATATCTTTGGCCTTGCAAAAACCATGTATCAGAGCCTTATAAGTAAATTGGTCAAGCTTCAACCCAGCCTGCAACATGTTGTTTTTGACCCTTAGAGCAGACTGCATGTCTCTAATCTTACAATAAGCATTAATTAATGTATTGCATGTGATGTTGTCAGGTTCAACCTTCTTCTCACTCATCTCATTTAAGAGCTTGTTTGCATCCCGCATCCTACCTTCTTCGCAAAACTTGCGGAGGATCGAATTATAAGTAGCAACCCCTGGATAGAGACCTTTAGCCTCCATTTCTTGGCGCAATCTCAACGCTTGCTTTAGGTCATTTGCCCTACAGTACCCGTCAATCAACGTGGTATATGTCACAAGGTTAGGACTTGCCCCTTTGATCTCACTAAAAAGCCTCAAGGCCTCCCTCATCCTACCTTCCCTACAAAATCCATATATTAGGCCATTATAAGTGACTATGTCCGGAGCCACACCTGCTTTCTCCATCCTATCTTGAATCGACAAAGCTTCATAATGCTTGCTTTTCTTCATATACAAAGAAATCAGCGTGTTGTAAGTGAAAATATCAGGAAATATGCATTTCATTTCCATCTCACTCAGTAATTCTTCCGCTTTCTCCACATCCCCTGATTTGCAACAACCATGAATCAAAACATTATATACATGAAGATTTGGAACAACCCCCGATTTCAGCATTTTCTTGTAAATGTTCCACATGGTAGCTGTCAGCCCAGCCCTCACCAATGAACTCAAAAGCACAGTACAAGCAGGTAAATGAGGCTTCAGTTTATTGATTTTCATGTATTCAAACACTTGAATTGCTTCCTGGGCCATTTTGGAATCCGCATAAAAGATCACCAACCAACTCAAAATGTGCGAATTTAAGCCTCGGTCATTGTGGGCATGGATAAGTCCATTTAAAACAGTGGGTGATGAAAGATAATCCTTAAGGGCAATTTTGCTGAGCAGGTCCTGTGCAACTCTGTAGTTCTTTTGTTTTGTGAGCATATGAAGCATGAACCAGGTGGATTCAAGGGAATGCTTATAACCTGGAACTCTTTCAACCCATTCGTAAAATGCCCAATACACGGAACAGTCTAACGAAAGCTGAGACAATACTTTCTCAACTGTTGCAGAACTCAAACTAGAAGCAACTTGGGGCCTTGAAAGTAGGTTCCAATTACCCTTCAATACAATTGCAGAGAGAATTTCCACAAAATGGGTCTCCCTGGCAACAAAAGCTAAACTAGCCATGGTAAAAATGATAAATCAGGTCAAACCTGTTAAATTTTGAGCTAGCTTTGACTTGAAAGCCGGGAGTCTGTTCCTATCTTATCTAAACTTGACCCCTCTTTTGTCACATATGAACTAGGGTTGTCTTGAAAGCTGGGTAACCGGTTTCATCATTTGCTTGATTCCTCTTTGCTCTTGAGCCTGCTTCAAATCCAAAATATTTACATTCATCAATTTGAGCCAACAAGCAATGGTGTATCCAAAAATTTCAACAACACCATCGCCCTACTGAAACATCACCATGTAAATATCCCATGTATTTGCTTCCTTATGTTCTCCTGAATCGCTTCTTGTTCAATTTGATATTCCCTCTGCCCACTCACCCACCATTAAATTAGAAAAAGAAAAAAAGAGCACAGAACAATAATAAGATGCATCCGCAATGACATCAAAATCCCACTTTCCCACAAGCACTAAACAGGTTCCAATGACTGTTATCAATTAATTAGGAATGTGTAGAGGGATTGAAATTTGAAAAGGAAGCATTTTTATCTCTTGTAAATACTAGTATCCATCTATATCTCGATAACACTCCACAAAAATGCTAATTAACATCCACATCTAAAGGAAGGTTCTAAAGAAAAAAGGAGTTGACACATCGGGAGCTTGGCAAGGGCAAGAATTTCAATCAACATTCAAAAAATAGGAAATCAAATTGGCAACCAGAGGCATGAGAAACAAAACCCAAAAATGAAAACCAACAGTTGAGACAAATTCTAAAAATCTAACCTTGTGAACATGGGCTGGGTCTGGGTAGCTAAATCATTGAGTTTATGTGAGGGATTGCAGTGAAGCTGCCACTCTTCGGAGTAGGAGGCCAGCCGATGACTGGAGCTCAACAAGGGACCCGGCGCCAAACCTCGCACTGGTCAAGAGTGAGACCCTCGTGAACAGGATTGCGATTTATGGGAACCCCCCCCCCCCCTCCTCTCTCTCGTGATGGTTGTGTTTTTAATAAGCACAGTTCGGCTGCTAAAAGTTAATCTAATACGATTATCAATCCGAATCAAATATAAAATTAAGTGAGTTGGGTAAAGATTTTTAATCTATTTAATTAAATAAATTGATATATTTAATCTGTTTAATTAATTAGATTAGATTTAGGTTGAGAACTTCAACACAAAAAATACCAATTTAGCCCATTTAATTAAATAGATTAAATAAGTTGATCAATTTATCTAATTATCATGTACTTTTTGGAGGAAATTATGAAAAAATTGGGTTTAATAAAGTTGATATTTGTTTTGTGATTGTGATTCTTGTGAATCATAGACAATAGTTGCATTATAATGATATATTAAAATCAAAAAATTGATTTATAATACTCAGTAATCATAATTTAGTCAAGATATATAGCGCGTAAACAAATAACTAGATAATCTGAACCTGATATGTTTATATGAAGCGGGTTAATGGGTAAATTTCAAGTCAAGTCGTTTAAAAAATAAACAAGTACAAGTCAAGGTTTTCGACCCATTTAATAAACGGGTTAGGTTCAGGTTAAGGATTTTTCAGCCAGTTCAAATTCAACATGAATATGAATTTGACCCGATCTGACCTATTTGACAACCCTAGGTTCAATTCAGTTTAGTAAAAAAATCAATTAAAAGAACAGGGGTTTGAACTTGGTGAGCATGTCGTTCAATTTGCGTGGGAGAATATGTCAATCAAATCACATTTTGGATTAACTAATACAATTCAATAGTCAAAGAACTAGCAATTTATGGGAAATTTTAGGTTGGTTATCATTCAAGTCATATCAATTAGGTTTTTGATTCATTTTATATGAAGTTATTTCGAATGCTATGATGAATATAGATCTAGATCATTCAATTCAAAATTTCAATATTGAGTTAGTTTTGTTAAGTATATATATAAATGATACAGGATTAACACACTTGCAAATTGAATGACACAACCGCATTGTCATTCAAGCAGTTAAGGGTGAAATTCGAACACCTTTGAGAACACACATACTAGTCCAAGATATTCGTAATCTATTATCACGGTTTATGTCACCATCTATTCAACATGTTTTCTGTTAAGGCAATATGGCTGCGGACTGAATAGCTAAACTGGGAGTGTTGCTCAAGACAGACACAACATTTACACATTCTCCGTCTCCTAAATTGTCCTGTATTATTCGTGATGATTTCCTAGGTAGATCCTTTGAGAGAATGGTTATTTAAGGTTTACCTGTACTTACCCTTTTCAAAAAAAAAAAAGACGACATTTAATATACACTAAATTGCATGTCCTCTCTAGCATGCCTGCCTACAAAGCACAGAACGGTCACCTGGGTGACCTCGAGTATCGTCCAACAGTGGAAACCGGTAGTCGGTAGTGGTGGTCATCAACGATGAGTACCATAGCCTAGTCTCTCCTTGGTCCTTCCCTGAATTTTCTCTGTTTCGGGGTCCACCGAGCCCCTGAGTACTCGAGCCTACCATCGAGCGCCGTGAGTCTGCCTCTATTTCGGATGCGCACCGAGCCCTTGAGCCTGCATCATTCCCCACCTGCGACCCGATTCTAGTTGGCTTCTCGGGTTAGTTCCCCCCGAGTCTGCTATCTGAGGGAGGTACCGACAACCTCCCAGACCCGTTCTGGTCGACGCCATTGTTGATGCAAAATATTCAACCTCAAACTGCATTTTTTCGGGGCCTTGGATTGGTTGGTTCATTCTCGGTTTCTGAATTGGGTTGCCATGGCTGAGTTTGAACTCGCCCTTCATCTTTCTAATCTCAGGTCCCCCCTCTCTCCCAATTCATCTTAATTGCTTTTCATATATTTTTTTTCAGCTGGGTTGTCGTTAATTTTAGTTTTGTTCGAAAATATTTCCTTTGTCTACAATTTGCTTTGTTCAAGTATCAGTATCAGTGATTAGTGAAATTGAATTGATAACTGAGGTTGCAGTTGGAGGGTTTTGTAATTGGTGGCTTGCTTGTGTTTCTACTTTATTACAATTTTTCTGGAAGAATTTTGGTCATTGGTTCAAGATTGGTGCCCTTACTGCATTAGATCTTGTTATTTACTTTTTCGAGAATAATTTTCTGGAAGAATTCTCTCCCGCTGCATTAGCTCCTGCCTCATTATAATTTATTGCCCTTGCTGCTATGATTATTGCCATTGTTAATTACTGTTTTTGGTGAGTCTCTTGGCAACTTTATTTTTATTATTAGTATTATTTTTGTTATTATTATTAGTATTTTTCTACTGTTGTTAGCATTTTTGTTAGAATTCTTTGCCATTGTTGTTATTAGTATTATTTTTATTATTAGTGTTGCTATTAGTTTCATTATTTTTAATTAGTATTGGATAAGTAATTTTGAAACTATTAATTGGTTCAATCCTATTTAAGATTACTCATTTTGATAGTAGTTATTTACTATTTTTTTATAAGCCTCTTGGCAACTTTATTTGAATTTGTATGATTATTTTCTAATTTAATTTCGTTACTCCTATTTTTTTATTAGTTTTTCAATTATTTTTTCAATTATTATTATTTGCCTCTAGTAGTATTTTTTTCTGCTGTTTTGCGAGGTCTCCAATTGGTTTTTTGTAAGTATTGTAGCAACTATATTTGAGTGCGCTATTTTGCTATTACGGGTATTGTTGTTTGTGGTATTAGTTTAAATCACTATTGTGTGTATTATTGTTGTGTGTGTTGGGTGTATTAGTATTATTGTATTATTTTTATTATTTTTAGTTAGTAGTTTTACGATTGACTAGTGTGTATTCTTGCCAAGTAAATTTTTAGGCTTGTATACTAATTATGTGGTTCTTTCTTGCCAGTGTCTCTTTACCTTTTAGTTTTAGTATCTAGCTCTTTTCTTAATATTCAGGGCACCTGGTGATTATTTTGGGAAGCTTTTATTCACTTACTCCTTCATTAATCTTCAGTGCAAACTTATTGTGTTTTTAGTAGGATTTTTTAGTGCGTTGCGGAGGGTGGGTGTTGGCAGCTTTAGCTAGTGGCAAGTAATGTAGTAGCTTCAGCCAATCCTCTGGGGGGGAAATGGGGTTGGGATGGGTGTGGGGTTTCGGAATGTGCGCCCAGCGTCTTGGAATATTGGATGTCTTATGGGTAAGTCTATTGAAACTAAGTCATTGCATAGGCGTAGGATTAACATCGCATGTGTTCAAGAGACTTAGTAGATGGGGGCTAAAGTTAGAGAAGTTGATGAGTACAAATTATGGTATTCGAGGTCAATCAAGGCTAGGAATGGAGTTGGCATTTTGGCTGATAAGGAGTTGGTCGACTTTGTTGTTGAAGTGAGGCATAAGAGTGACTTAATTATGACTATTAAGGTTTTGGCAGGTTCAGAAATCATAAATGTGGTTAGTGTTTATGCTCCTCAAATAGATTTGCCGAACGATATTAAAAAGTTATTTTGGGAGGATTTGGATACGGTCATCCAGGATGTACCTCGGAGAGAGAAACTTTTCATAGGAGGAGACATTAATGGCCATATTGGTGTTGACTCATACGAGTATGAAACGGCCCATGGCGATTTCAGTTTTAGGGAGAGAAACAACGGATGAGTTTCTGTTATAAACTGTGCGGTGGCCTATGAATTGTTGGTGGTAAACTCCTATTTCAAGAAGAAGGATGACCATTTGATGACCTTTAAGAGTGGCTCCTTAAAGACCCAAATTGATTACTTCCTGATGAGGACAGATAGTCGAAGGTTTTGTAAGAATTGTAAGGTAATTTCTGGTGAGTATCTATAAACTAAGCATATGCTGCTAGTGTTGAATGTGTAGTTCAAATGTTCAAAGTAGAAGAAGAGGAGAGTTGGGGACCCTAGAGTTAAGTGGTGGACCCTTACGAATGAGAACGCCTTGTTATTATCAGAGTGGATTACCGAAGAATGAGCTTGGAGGCGGCTAGAGGATGCAGAGACAATGTGGAAGGCAATGACAAATTATATTCGAAGGTCAGCTAAAGAAATCCTAGGTACTTCCATAAGAGGTGGTAACAAAATAAAGGGTGTTTGGTGGTGGAACGAGAAGGTAAAGGAGAAAGTCAAGGAGAAAAAGGAGGCATACGTTGATTTCATGAACAGTGGAGCAGATGAAGAGAAAGAGATTAGTAGAGTTAGATATAAGGCAGCAAAGAAGATAGCCAAGAAAGCCGTTGCGGTAGCTAAGAGCATGACTTATGATAGGTTATATCATAAACTAGAGACCAAGGAATAGGAGAAGGAAGTCTTTAAACTGGCGAGGGCTAGAGAAAAAGGAATACGGGATTTAGGTATTGTGAGGTGCATCAATGATGGAAATGGTAAGTTGTTGTCTGATGATACAAAAATCAAGGAGAGATGGCAAAGGTACTTTTCCAAACTCCTCAATGGTGAAGTGATAGAAGATTCCTGAGGTAGGGAAAGATAGTGTAGTGAGAGGCGACTTGATCTGCGAGTGTGTGGTCATATTAGCAAAGGATGAGATTAAAGAAATCTTAAAGAAGATGACCAATGAGAAAACAGATGGTCCAAATTAGATACCGGTGGAAGTATGGAAGTGTTTGGGTGAAGAAGGATTAGAGTGGCTAACGGAGCTTTTCAATATTATTTTTAGGACTGCTAAGATGTTCAAAGAATTGAGGTCTAGTACAGTTATCCCTCCGTACAAGAACAAATGTGATATTCAAGATTGTAATAATTTTTAGGGTATAAAGTTGTTCGGTCATACTATAAAGTTATGGGAGATGGTGATTAAGAGAAGGTTACGAAATGATGTTTTGATTTCAAAGAACCAATTTAGTTTTATGCCAGACAGGTTGATCATAAAGGCGATTTACCTCCTTAAAAGGCTCATGGGTTTGTACAGAGATAGAAAGGTGAATCTTCATATGATGTTCATTGATCTGGAAAAAGCATATGATAGAGTTCCGCATGAAGTGTTATGGAGATGCTTGGAAAAGAAATGAGTGTCTCCCTTGTATATTCGAGTTATTAAGGATATGTACGAGGAGGGTAGGACAAGTGTTAGGACGCTATGAGGGGTCACCAAGGACTTCTTCATTGGTATGGGCTTACATTAGGGTTCCGCCTTAAGCCCGTTTGTTTTCACTCTAGTCATGGCCGAACTTACAAGAGGGATTCAAGATGAGTTACCATAGTGTATGCTATTTGCAGATGACATTGTTCTTATTGATGAGACCAAATACGGAGTTAATGACAAGTTGGAGCGATGAAGACATACACTTAAATCTAGAGGTTTTAGAGTAAGTAGATCGAAAACGAAATACCTTAATTGTTGTTTCAGTGGAAAGGTAGATGCAGTGAGAGAAGTCACATTGGATGGGACGTCGATACTTAAGGTCGATAAGTTTAAGTATCTATACTCGATCATTCAGCATAATGGAAATATTGACGAAGATATTAACCAGCGAATAAAAGTGGATTGACAAAAATGGAAGTATACCTCTGGTGTGCTATGTGATAAGAGGGTTCCCCTATGATTGAAATGCAAAGTCTATCGTATGGTAGTTAGACCGGTTGTTCTTTATGGATCGGAATGTTGGTCTCTAAAAAAGATGCATATTCAAAGGTTGATGGTAGCAGAGATGAGGATGGTTAGGTGGATGTGTGGTTATACAAGAATATACAAAATTAGGAATTGAGTAATTAGGGACTTAGTTAAAGTAGCTCCCATCGAAGATAAGATGAGAGAAACAAGACTTCGATGGTTTGGCCATGTGAAAAGGCGGAGTATGGACGCTCAAGTGAGGAGATGTGAGATGATCAACATACCCGAAGGTAAAAGAGGGGGGGGACGACCAAAGAAGAGTTTGGATGAGGTAATTAAAGAGAACTTGAAAGTTGTCAGTTTGATGGATGACCTGACTCAGGATAAGAAATTGTAGTGAAATAGGATTATGATCTTATATCACAGAGTCGACCTTGTAATTGTCTTTTGGTTATAGTGGCATAGTATCGGTAGTGATTTTTTCGTATGTCGTGTTTGTATACAGATAGTATTTTCATAGGGGAAGAGACATCGTTTGCTTACCTTTGGTTGTTAAGTTATATTACCCTCATCTGATATATTGTTCATATGTTACATAGCTTCCGCAACCTGTTTTTTTAATATATCCTAGTTATTCTTGACTGTGTGTCCTTAATTTTTCCAGTAAATGTTTTCACAAAATCTTTTTTCTATGAAATATTTTCTCAAAATCTTTTTTGTAAGTTTTTTGGAATCAGCCTCTATACGGTTAGAAATGTCGATAGAGGTAAGGTTGCCTACAGTTGGATCTCCCAAAACCCCGCGAAAGCGGGACCCGCACTGGGAGGTGTTGTTGTTGTTGTTGTTTATTGTTAAGTTATCTTTCATTAATGTCTAATTTGTTCATAGTGATAGAACTGAAATTTGGAGGAATAGTGTCATATTTCCACATCTATTTTCATATTAGAAGAATACATGAGAGTTTAACTATAAGTAACTGTTTAAAACTTTACTAATATTAGTTATTAAGCTGCCTAATGTATAAGATGAAATTATGATAGATATAGTAATCCGATGGTCAATAAAAATTTATGGGAATTATTAATAGAGATTTGGATTCGAATTTTATTTATATTGATCTTTTGTGTCTTATTGGCTCCAAAAAAAAATTTGTTTGCTAATAAAATAGTGCAAAAAACTTATTAACACAGGATGATCAGTCCCTAAAGAATCTGTTTGGATAAGGAATAAAGGGGAGTACAGAAGAGTGAATATTTTCCTTTACCCATGTTTGAGAGTAAAAAGAGGAGGGGAATGAGAAGTTAGTGATAGTAACTCTTACTCGCCTGAACCTCCATTTTTTTACTCCAAAATGAAATGTAAAAAGAAATAAAGATATGTGAGGAAAAAGTAGTTTACATTTTTACCTTTACAAATCTAAATATGATATATTTTAATTCATTTAATGAGGTATATGCACCAATTCTTTTATTTATTCTTTTAGTCTTTCAAACAATTATTATTCTTATTCCTCCAAATGGACCCTACAAAACTACTTTGGCATAATAATAAACCATGGGCAGAGGCAGGCAAAATTGCGCGCAAGAGAGTGAGAGTCTGAGAGAGAGAATGGGTGTGTGGGAGTGGATCTATACCGCCACCGATTTCGTGAAACAGAATGCGCCGGACGTAACGCCGGTAACGGAGGCTTGCCGGAAAGGCTACGACGTTGGCCGGGCAGCCACCAATCAGGTCGACGGCGCCGTCAGGACCAAAGCGCGTGACTTGCACGTCTACTTTTCCGACGATCAAGTCCGGGCTACAGTTGCTCGGATTGCCACCAACGTTTCCAAAAATGGCGCTCTTTACCTTGCCCGATATTATGGTACAATTACGCATCATACTCTTCCATGTCTAATAATTACTTGCATAAATTTCCTTAATTTCCTCATCTTTCGGTGTAATTTTTGTGATTTTGTTGTTATTATAGCTTAATTTCTTCTGAGCAATTTTCTCATGTCAGAGTGTTGATCATACACGGTTACTTCAGGCTAAAATGAAGAGTTTAGTGATTTGTAGTGTTGATGTTGTTAGTGCCTTTGAATAGGTAAATGACAGTGGTGGATCAAGTGTTACTTAGGCAAGTTTGGACTATTAATTGTAGCGAACTAAAGCAAAATGTCTTTCTAACTTCTTCTTTTTTGTATCTATGAAGTAGTAGATAGTCTATGGTTTTCATATTTAGGCTCTAATGGAACCGATCTCTCTGTAATCTTGCAATTCCAGGGTAAGGCTGTTACATCACACCCCCACACCCTGCCGGTGAAGGGATTTTTGAGGTATTGGATTTGGATTTGAATTTGGTAGATCACGAGGCTCTTCAAGGGGGGGGGGGTGAGATCCGGATTTTTTTATTTAAGTATGAGGTGAGAGTTGATTTTTGTGGCAGTAGATGTGAAAGGGAGGATTAAGATTATTAAGGTTGTGGTTGGATATTGCCCGAACAAAATATGTAGGTTTTTGCCTTGATCTGTTTTGGCATGCATGAGGAAGCATGACAATGGAATCTATCAATTATGTGGAAATAACTGATTGAAAGGCTATCAATTATTATTATTGGGTGCTTATAGCATTTAGGGCAGGCATACTCTTCTAGATATCGCAATCGATTTGTGTGGCTATTCTTCTTATGGAGGAATGAGATGCGACCAACTTAATAAATTTTCTCTACTAATCAAGGTCGTCGAGTTCTTATCTTACTATTGACCTTGTTCACTTGTAGTGGCCTGCTTATTATTTTTATGGGTTTTTGAGTTGGTTGTGTTGATCTTAGCTTAAGAAGCATGGGAACTTATCAGAGACACAGACATGACTTGGAACATGTCAATTTGTGATTTTCATGTCGATAGGGCATGAAACATTTGGTGGACACATTTAGATAGAGAACTATTTATCTAGTTGTATATGTTTTATTATGTGTTTTATATTTTTTCTTGTAACGAGGATCATGTTCCAATTATTAGTCATAAATAGGATTATGCTTGAATGCACACAACTACAAATTGTTTGTTCCTTATGTGTCCTAGCAATGTCAAATAATGCGAGACCATTGTTTGTATATTACACAGATAGTGTGCCAGTGCTTCTTATTTCTGCAACGTATTCTACATGCAATTGCAGCTTTGCTGTCTGATGTAGTGAGGAAACTGTCTAGCTTGGCCGCCTTCTTATTGGGAGATTGATTTGGTGGTAACATTCGCGAAGAAAATTAAGAAAACTTCAACCCTTGAATTACACGGCTCAACTTTTGTGTCTATTGTGTGATCTAGAATTTCTGTTCTTAAGTTGGCATTTTAATTACGAACAGCCAGATAACAAGTGAAATTGGCACTTCCGTCTCTTATCCTACAACATGGTGTAGATATCAATAACTTAAATTTGCAGCAATCTATAACCTACCAATTGGTATCCATGGTATAGGATTCTTGGTTCATAGGTCTTTCTCTGAGTTCAATACTAGAGTGAGCAAAACATTGCCTGAATGTGATTACATGAACAGATAGTGAAAAAAGGCTCCTTGAAATAATCAAACTAACAAATGATTTCATTTTTACTCTAAGAAAGGAATTCGGCAAGATTTCTAGTCATAACTTCTATGTACAGGTTCTTGTGAAAATGCAGCCTACTTCTACTTTAGTAAGCAAAGCCCACATGTGGAAATTACCCATGCTTTGGCAAAAATGGAGCTGCTTACAACCCATACAAAGGCTGTGTAGAAAATGAACGTCATTGAGCTCACAGTCACCTTGATTTCAGTGAGGAGCACTATAAATGTCTCAATTTCATGTCAACGATCCTGACAACAGTCATTTGGGAGGGGACCCCCCCCCCCAAAAAAAAAAGAGAGAAGAAAAAAGATTCTATAGTAGGGTGCCTCCATGAGTGAACTAGGTAAATGGAACTGGTAAATCACATTTGGCATGGTTTAATCATTCACTTGCATATTTTTACAGTAATTCAGTTGTTCGAAATTGGAACATTGTTTCACTTGCAGGGGGTGGTCCTGTTATTGATGTTGTTAGACGGTCGCTGCGAGATGAAAAGGTTGATTCACAAAAGGGAAGCATACAGGAGTTGGAGGCTAGAGTAGCTAAGCTTGAGAAGGAGTTAAATGCTTTGAAAACAGTGGACCAAGTTGCAGATACCTAGCTCAAGCATGCCATCTAAGGCAGGAAATAACCCTGATTTCAACACAAACTTGAACAAAAGACCCGAGGATCTGCTACAAATCTTCATGATGAAGGAATTTATCCATTCAAGACTATTAGATGATCTGATTGTTCCAGGTACTGGATCTAGGAGGAAGGAGAAGCCCGTTTCAAGCTTGGATCGACAATATGAATGACAAGAGGATGAAAAAAGGTGGTCATTTGCTCTGTGATCGTACTGCATTGACTTGTTGCCTCTACTACCTTGGTTCTCAGTGCTAACATAGAGACAGTGATCAGGAAAGGTAACCTTTTGTGTAAATATATAAATATCGGAGTGCTGGATATTGGAACAGATGTACCTGGATGTGGCTGTGTGAGTTTGCCATATGAAAGACAAGCATACTTTGCTGCAGAGAGTTTAAGCCTGTTCAATTTCCGATCTTGTGAGGGTTGTATCATTTAGCTTTGCAAGTTGGAACAATTGGGAAATGAAGCTATATTTGATTGTGATAAAAATGCAAAGGTATTACGCTTCATAGGTTGTCCACTTTGTGGCCAACAAATCACCGTGGACTAAGGTTGTATTGGATTTAAAAAATTGCTCCTAATTGCGTCTACTTCTGGTGTGGAGTGAGTAACATTAATACAATAGAAAGTTGCTCTGGCTGCTAAAAAGGCTACACATAGTTGGGCTTTATACATCTTGTCTAAGCAAGGTTTAGCGTCTTCATTCCAGTTTAGTTGGTGACAATAGATTATCTCAATTGTTGGGTTGGTAGCATGTTATATGCAACCTCAATTTGAGTTGGATTGGGGGCATATTATGTACGATTGCATATGAGAATCTCACAACATACATTATGTGAATATGTCGCATACAAATCTGATTGCAAATGAGAATCTCACATCATACATTATGTGAATCTGTCTCATACAAATCTGCATACATTATATGAGTCTGTCTTACACAAACTTTGCTGAGTGCTAACTATAGATAAATATTTTTGTCACCTTTTCTTTTAATTTCTAATACTATTTGTAATTAGCTTTTTGTCTTCCAATTTTCCCCTCTAATTTGAAGGTTCTAGTAATTATTCTATTTCCCACTTGGAGGGGTATCAAAGCATCAAAACCTTTGTCTTTGTGGTTGAATTTCATATGCTAGTGAAGATTCTCCATATGGGCACACTCACTATTTTCTCCACCACAATAAATAAATAAATAAAAGGTTGTTATTTCTTACCATTGTTGATTTATGTATAAACCTTAAATTTCCATTGATTGAATTTGAAGGGCATATGTGCTTAATGGGTCACTCTTGTTGTTTGTGGGTCTTAACACAAATTTGTCTAATTGTGAGAATTTATGTTGTGGCAGTCGATGGATAGTGTTATGTTCTAAAGGCCTTCTCTTTTGTTCTTTTGCATATATTCTTAGATTTTACTTAGGTGATTATTAATAACTGTGGTCCTTGTACTTTTAATAATTTGGATTTGAACACTTATTGCATACTAATCCAGTAATCCATACTTCAGAAAAGTCTTTGACGTTTTAGGTGCTGATTTACTAACCCTCGGAACCTATTTGATGAAATTATCCAACCAAAAGATGGATGCTTGAGAGGTGAAACTTTTTCACCCTCCTTCTTACCAGATTATAGTTCACATAATTGTATCCTTCAAGGATCAGATCAGTTAAGTATCTGTTCTTTTTGTCGGTAAATAGGATTTGGAAAAGAAAAGAATCGGAGAGGATTGGTAAAAGTTGGGAAGGATTGGATTTTTTTTTTCTTCGAGGATTGGTAAGGATTAGAAAGATTGGAATTTTTTTTTTAAGGAAGTGAGATTGAATGGGGGGGGGTAAGATTGGCAAACTGAGAAAGATTGGCACACATTAGGCGAATTGGAAATTTTTTTGGATGATTGATAAAGGTTGGTAATAGTTAAAAAGACTGAAAAAGATTGATAATTTTTTACCTGCAAATGAAAAGAATAGACCCTAAATTTCTACTTACGAACCTGTAACCTCGCTCATAATTGCAAACCACCATGGCCTATTGATATATTCAACAAATACGCCCTGTTTGGTAAATGGCTTTTTGGGGGCAAAAAGAGCTTTTTAGGAGTATTAACTGTTTGGTTTTCATCAAAAAGCTCTTTGAGCTGTTTGGTTTTCGTCAAAGAGCTTTTGTAGCCAACAAGCTAATTTGTAAAAAGCTCTTTGGATGAGCTTTTTGCAAGAGCTTTTTACAATTTAACACCAAACTTATCATATTGCCAATTTCTTTTTGTTAAAATTACATTCAAGGATATTCAAAACAAAACCCCTACTTTTTTGCTAATATGATATTCATTCGTTCATGTTGCTTGCTCTAACTTCTTTCTCTGTTGCACTACCCTCCTCTTTCAACTCAAGGACTCAGAGAAGTAGAACATCCATGAGGATTTGTATCCAAAAAGTTAATGATTTTAATTTAAATATTTTCTTTATTTTAATAAATAATGCATGTTAATTATTCTTTTGAGATGTACAATATTCTAAATATTATTATGTCATATAAATTTTAATTATTAATAAAAAAGAAATTAAGTTAATGTTAAACAAAAATATTATGATAATAAATATCAAATTAGGGTGAAGATATAAGTGTAATTCTATATATTTCATAAGTCACAATTTATAATTCATAATTCATATTGAAAAAAATTAATTCACAATAAAAATCATTGTATTGTTAAAAAAACAATGAAATTATGTTATGGTCATAAGTGAAATTTGTTCAAGTACCCTTGTTAGAAATAGTTAATTTTACCAAACATTTTTTTTGAGAAACAGCTAATGGTAATCAGTTAAACCAAACAGCTAATATAATAAGCTAACAGCTAATACAATCTACTTACAGCTAATAGCTAATAGCTAATTGCCAAATATGATCATACAGTAGAACGTTTAGTACCCTCACTCACAGTTGCAACACACCATGTCCTGATGCTATGCATAGCCTCACGCTCACTATGAGACCTCTTCTGATATCAACCATAGCCTCACGCTCAATGGCCACATTTTTAGTTCTGGTTTTTTTTTTTTTTTTTTTTTGGTTTGCTTGGGTAAATTTATTTTGAAGCTATTTTCCAATATTGTCGCGCGTAGGGTTTGAAAGGAGCCCATCCAAGCGCCCAAGGCGCGTGGGAGGAGGTGAGATTTGGACTGCAACAATTTTGGTTGGGTAGAAGTCATATTAAAACATGGTTATAACCGTATCCGACTTATTTAACAGCCATCCATCTTTTATAATAATCAATTAGGGTCATCAATCCCTTATTGTTGTTTTCAGTTAGGGAATGTTGTCATCCCTTTCCTCGTACAACGCATAAGTTGTTCAATTGCCGTTCACTTTCTAGAAGGGTGGAGATAGTTATTTTTTGAGGTGTTTGGTTGTTGGATTTTTTATATAAAATAATTTTTGTGGGGGTTTTGGTTGTTTTGTTTGGTAAAAAAAGACAATTTAATATTTGGTAAACATCTTTTTGCAATTGTTGTTTTAGTCCCAAAAGTCAATTTATAAACAGTTAAGATGAGTAACTTTTTGTAAATGGTTATTTGTATAAATGACAAGAATGATTAATAATTTATCAAAATTACAAGATATGCCATCAATAAAATTAAAAGCCATACTTCTAGTCATTTAAAATTATAAGGCATGACGGGAGTAGTTAAGATAAGTAGTTTTGGATTGATGCAAGTTAGTAATGACATTTGATATTATGTTTATTTGAATATAATCTAATGAAGATCAAATCATTTGAAATTCATACAAATTTTAATTTCCAAAAAAAAGATAAATAATGAAATCAAAATATGTAGAATTAGTGTGAAAATAAGGTTTCAAGCATTGAATTAATTTTTACATATGACATAAATTTAATTATTTGTGAAAAGAAAATAAATGGCCATAAATAAAAAATCATGTTCAACTAAAAAGTAATGTAGAAAAAAGGGTATAAATGAAATTTTAACAAATAATCTTTTTAGAAACAACTAATTTTACCAAATAGTTTTTTAGAAACAATTATTTCAAACAGCTAATACAAATAACCAATTTAAACAACTAATAACTAACAGCGAATAGGAACAACTAACAGCTAACAACTGATTACCAAACAGGGCATTCGGTTATTTATGATCCTTCACTTTCTCTTTCTCTTCTATTTAGGGTATGTTCTTTTCATTGGTAAATATGGGTTGATAAATTGATGAAATTAGTTGATATTGGTAGAAGTGGGTTGAAATAGGTTGAAGTGGAAGGTTTTTTTTGTTAAAGCTGATTGAAGTAGGTTTAAGTTGATTGAAGTAGGTTGAATTTTTGGATAGAAATAGGTTAAAATAGTGAAAAGTGGGTTGAAATTGGTTGAAGTTGATTGAAATGAGTTGAAATTGGTATTTTTTTTCGAAGTTCGTGAAGTAGGTTGAGGTTGATTGAATTTGGTAAATTTAGATTTACCAACGAAAAGAACAGGACCTTATTATGTGGTAATATATATATTTTCCCTCCTTGCGTGGAGTGATTCGACATGTCGCTCCCATTGTGAGATATGTTGTTCTACCAGCGTTTGTCACAGCAATCGTATAGGAGTTTGTGTTTCCTTTGTTTTGGTGTTTTGTTTATGTTTTTGTTCGCCAAAAAAAAATAAAAAATCCAAATCTAATACCCTAAAATCCCACCATCAGGCTGGGTGTGGGAGGGTCTGATGCAGCATCCTTACTCCTGAATTGTAAAATTACAAAAATACTGATTCCGATTGACCTTAGTTTTAAAAATTATAAACTACCTGCTACTCCACAAAAATGGAGCAAATGAACATCAGAGAAGTATTTTGCTGTAATCCGTACAATCAAAGCTGAAAAAATAACCCAAACTTACCTTTTTCAGCTAATAGATCTCCGACAATCCAAGCTTGAAATTTTTATTCGGAGTTTATGAAATAAATTATGTTAAGTGGCCAATTGAGATTTTCAATGATTTCTAGTTCTTCAATTAAGTACATTCCTTATCAATAACATATCTTTTCCATAAAGTCTGCACTAGATCAGCATATCTACTCCCCGAGAAAGTCCACGACAAATTTGTGGATTTGTTCCCTATGTTATATTGCTAGGAAACGACGGCCTACTAGGAAAGTTGAGCATCCTATATGTCTCAAGTCAACTTATTTGGATTTCTAGATTTGGTTTTGACATTTTAGATTGTATTTCTTTAAGTTGGATTATATGTTGTAAATGACAAATGACTTAATATTAATAGATGATTTTTTTTTTAGCAAACATGAAGAAATTCTCAACATCTAGAAGCATTAATTTACTTGCCTTTTTTCATACGTGCATGTATACACATAGACATATACATATATGAAACTTTAATTGTGATGCCTACATGGAAATTGAACTATATGTTCCAAACTCTAACATGGGGGGGTGTTGTGCACACAATAGGACACGCATTTCCAAACGTGAATTCTATACATGCAAAAACATTCAAATATTATGCGTTACGTTTTAAGTAAATATAAGCCTAAATTATGTTGCACAGCATTCAAAATTGATCCATATATTATTTGGACCTATTGCAATCAACCCAAAAGGCAAGCCCATGACAATACACGGCCCATGTTTTCGGCCCAAGAGTTTGGAGGAATTGCCATCTTAGCCATCATAAAAACCCATCCCTTTCCTGTGCATGGGAATCTTCCATATTACATTCCGGTTTAAAGGTGATAGAGAAGCATATCTTCAATAAACCTGGAAAGTATTTTGTGTCTATTTTTTGTGTAAATTCGCGGAAAATTACTCCATTATTAGATTATCAGTCTAATTACCTATAAATTTAGATTGTCGAAAAATTACTTCATTATTTAATTGTTAATCCGATTATCTATCAATTGTTATTTAGACTGCTCTTACACAAATCTCAACTATTTGATTGCTCATCTTTGGAGTTCAACAAGATTTCACAAGACATCTCGTTGTCAATGACACCTTAAGTAATGTTACATAGTGGTGACATTCATCATTATCATCTCACTAAAATTGAACTCCAACATTAAAAATGCGTGAATATTGCTCTTACCTAAGTCCCAGTCACATGCATGTAAATTGATAGAGTTGACAATAACTAAATTAAGCTCCAGATCTTATGAACAGGCATGAGAAAAGTCAATTTTAGAGTACTTTCAAACAAATTGAATATTTTAAAAATAATTGCTTGCTTGTATGATTTATTTGCGGCATTTTTGACTTGGTTTTAGCCAAAGGTTAAAAAAAACAACTCTAAGATAGCACAAGTCAAATGGAAGAACAACAAATCCACCACATAGTGAGCAATTTGTTAGTAGTTCTCTCACCCCCTTATGTTAAGTATCAATTCAAAATAATTTGAGAAGTTCAAGTTTTCTTATGCTTTAGCTAAGTGATGGTAGGTAAGCCTAGTGATCATCCAATACGAGTGCAATCTATTTTAGTTTTAATATAGAGCACATGTGAGTTTTATTTAAAAAATAAATATTATTAGCTAAAACCGTAAAATATGTTTTATAATACCATTGATACTATGATCAAAAAGACGAATATAACAATTTTATATGAAATCTGCTATGTAAATTATTCTCATGTATTTTCATAAAAAAATAAAGCATAAATACATAATCTCATAAAGGTAGACATTCCCACGGAGGTAAAATAATCTATACTTAAAGTTCTTGCTAATACGAATGTTCACTAAACCATGCAGTCCTAAAATGCATTCTATTATTATTCCTTATTATCAGTCAAATAAAGTAACAATTTCTACATAGATTATGAGGCCTTTCATATCTTAATAAGGTGAGATATTGTTCACTAGGGTTATTCAACAAACAATACTAATTTGTGAAAATAAATATTGTTAGATCAGTAGTTAAATGCTCAATTATTAAATGAAAGATTAGCAATATATATTATATCAAATAGATTACGATTTTATATAATTAAAGGGTAATTTGATTTTACCAAAGATGATGAAAATGTGAACTTGCCAACCACTTATGCATTAGAGAGACCCTTTCTTATTTGTGCCTAAGCAATTTATAAAGCACAAGCTAAAACAGGTGAATCTCCAATGGTTGATGATTTTTGAGGTAAATCTTTTTACTGTTGATTGAACCATAGATAAAATTATTACGTTGATCATTCAAAGAAGACACTTTTAATAAAAATTTATAACCGGGAAAAAAATCAACCCTTAAATGAATAATATGGTTGCCCTCAACTAAAAAATATCCAAAATTCACATTTTTTTCTACTCGTCTCTTAAAAAAAAAAATCTAGCTGATAAATAAGGAAAAGAAAACCCTACTACTTAATAATAATAAATAAATAAGAAACTAAAAAATGAAGACCAAAGTTGATTTTCATATATGGGCTTTGGCTGCTGAAAACCCCATACATATTGTTTTGAAGGCAATTTCTTATGAGCTGCTGGGAGCACATGATCTCATTGTCCATAAATATATATTTTTTACGCGTGTATTTATCATATATTAATTTATTAATATATATTTGATGATGTGGCTCGTGGGAGTATGTGCTTCCAGGAATATAATATACATATTGCATTTTGGCATTTTGAACATATTATTCAATGTCTTGTGATATACTTATATATATATTTTGATACCATTTTGTGAAAATTTTAAACCAGAATGTGTTCCACCCACGTAAGAATTTTCTCAAAACTTTCTTCGCTCTTGCTTCTCTTCTCCACCCCTCTCTTTCTCTCTCTTCCGCTCAAAATTTCTCTACCTATTTTCCTCTGTATTCTATTCTCCTCTGCTTAGCACTGTGGTTTATTTTGCAGCATGTTTTACTTGGTTTTTAGCCCAAGGCTGTAAACAACTGCAACAAAGCACGGGCATAGAAGCAAAAGAAGAAAACCGAAGAGGGCGGTGGTGGGCAGAAATACCCTGTTGAGCAATTGGGTTTTTTCTGTGTGGTGATCGAAGCCTCTTTGAAGTTCTCCTTCATCTGGGGTTAGATCTAAGCCTTGGAAACTCCCAAAAGGTTTTGATTTTTCAATTCTGATTCTTTTGTTCAAAATTTAGCATAATTTTACATGTGGGTCTGCAAATTTTTGTCTGCTTAATCAAATTTGTCTTCTGGGTCACAGCTATGAAGAGATTACGAGATGAGAGCTATGCTGGCTCTCAATTCAAACGGCCTTTTGGCAATTCCAGAGGAGAATCGTGAGTTTATCTTCTCTTCTGTTGAATAAGTGTTTTCTGTCTATCTTGTTCATAATTGTTCTCTCCAATTGGTGAAAAAGGTTGAGTTTTGTTTATTTTGTTTGTTTGATCATGCTTTGGTTCTACCCCATATTATGGAATAAATAGCCATGAATCAAGGGTTGTTCTTAATTATGTGGTTTTGCTTGCGAATTGTGAAGATCAAACCTAAATTTTGTGACTGGTGATTGAGGGTAAAACCCCAATTTTCTTGGTGAGATTATTGTGATTTATTTTAAGAGTGGAAGTCCTAAATTTTAGGGCATGGAGAGTTGGACTCTTCTGATACTTGGTTTGACTACTGAAGAAATGTTTGAATGTCATTGACTCTGAGCTGTTAGGGTTAATACTTTTACTTTGTACTATACGTCTTAATGTGAGGGAACTTTTGCCTTTTCATGGGAACTTAAATTGCAGTAAATTCTAATGCCCTAGGTTGTCAATTTTGTTTAAAACGCTCCACCAATGAATCTAGTTGATATCTGTGCGTTTCATGTGAAGATATGGGCAACCTCAAAACACAGGGGTAGGTGGCGGTGGAGGACAGAAGTTGACAACTGATGATGCCCTTCAGTATCTTAAAGAAGTGAAGGAGATGTTTCAGGATCAAAGAGAAAAATATGACCAGTTCCTTGAGGTCATGAAAGATTTTAAGGCTCAAAGGTAATTTCTTTGTTTGATGTTGCATGTGAGTTTCACGATTGTGATGGTTGTAATTTTCATTTTGCCTTTAGGACGTTTTAGATGCATGAATTCCCCCCCCCCCCCAAAAAAAACACATTGATTGATGAGGTACCCCATTGTTGTATTTGATGTCTAAAAGGAGAGTGGATACTTGGATGCAACGTGTCGTAGAATTTTCTGTGGGTCTTGAAACTTCTAATTTCTTTGAATAACGTAATGCCTTCTCAAAAAAAAAAAAAATGCAGGATTGACACAGAGGGTGTCATAGAGCGGGTGAAGGAATTATTCAAAGGGCACAATAACCTTATTTATGGATTCAATACCTTTCTACCCAAGGGTTATGAAATCACCGTGGATGACGAGGAACCACCACCGAAAAAAGCAGTGGAGTTCGAAGAGGCTATCAATTTTGTCAACAAGATAAAGGTGATGGATCTATGTCATTTGTGGGCTTTGAAGATTGTTGATCTTCCTATTAATGCTTTCTTTTATCACTTGCAGAAACGATTTCAAAATGATGATCAAGTGTATAAATCTTTCCTTGACATATTAAATATGTATCGCAAAGAGCATAAGAATATCAATGAAGTTTATGATGAGGTAAGTTCTTGTTATTTTTTCGATTTTCTGCATCAGTCATGTCTACTTAACGCCATATTGTCACACTCCAACATTAGTTTTTTTGAAAATACCTTAATTTCTTAAATATTTTTAATGTTTCATACAGGTTTCACAACTTTTTGAGGACCACCAGGATCTGCTGGAAGAGTTCACTCGGTTTTTACCAGACAATTCAGCAGCTGCAACTACTCACCATTCTCAGCATAGTCGGAGTGCCTTTCCGCGTTCTGATGAAAGAAGCGCTGTGGTGCCCTCTTTGCGGCAAATGCATGCAGACAAGGTAATCTAATTATAATTTTAGGTTAAACTGTACTCCACAATCATCTCAGTTTCTCAGTAATTATCAATTATGTCGGCAGCGTTGGCGTCGGGATAGAGTTAGTACTTCACATACCACACATGAACTTAGTGCCGAGCAACCTGAAATGGATGATGATAGAGTGCCTAAAGTGCATAAGGATCAAAGGAAGCGTGACAAGGACAGTCGTGATAAGAGAAATCATGATCTGGATGATAAGGAACATGAGCAAGATAGCAATAGAGATTTCAATATGCAACGTCTTTCTGACAAAAGGAAGCCTGCCCGTAAGGTTGAAGGTTTTGGAGCAAGTCCTATTGTGGCAACTTCTGATGATAGAAGTACCTTAAAAAGTAAGTATTGTTATTGATATGAGGGCTTTGCTGCGATGTATGTGTCTTCTACGTGCATGCTGGTGATGTATCCTATGCTTCTTGATTTTGACAATATTCAGTCTTGCCATTTTTGTAGTTATGTCTATGTGGACATACCCAAATTAACATTCCAATTTCTACGTTTCCTCTGGGCTTAGGCGTGTTGCTGAATCAGGCTAGGTTTTTGTGCTTGATGGGCAATCTTGTAATCTTTAAGGTATCTAAGCTAATATGCTAAAATGAATCAGCTTAGCAATGGAGCTTATTGTTGATAATTTGTGGCCATTTTCTGCCCAGCAGTACTAAGGTAAATAACGAATCGTTGTGATCCTGAGCCTTTGTGGAATTCTAGGAATTTAATGCAAAAATATATCAGATGAAGTGATCCACTGAGCTATAACTGTCACATATAATTACACGTCTTAAACTTTCCGTTTGTCTGATAAATTGGTGCATGTTTTTGACTTAGACGTGCTCATGACCTCAAGGTTATGAACTTGATGTCAAAGTGAAAGAAAGAGTGAATGCCATAGATTCAATCTTGCACAATTTTCAGGGACTTCACTGACTATCATAATGGAAAATACGCCAGCTTGTAGTTCGTGTTGTTGAAGTTTATTGGTGACCAATAGACCTTTTAAAATGTCAGTTAACTTCATTTCCTTTTCAAGATCAGTTGAATTTCGATGTTTCTAACTTTGAGCTCCTGGCCTAAGCATTTCCTCCCCCACCACCCCCCTCCCAAAAAAAAGAAAGAAAAGAAAAAAAGAACTCTGAACTTGAAATATGTGGTAAACATGCATCATGATTTCAGTTTGCTGAATTAATATGAAAGGCTTTTCCATTAAGAATGAAAATGCTTCTAGCAAAATTTTTGCCTGTGTCCTCGTCTGTTTGGTTTTCAATCCCTAACTGTGTCGATTATCAATATGTTTATTGGCTAATAATGTTCGAGAAATGACTGACTGTGTTACTGTTCTTTTATCTGTCTCTTTTCTCTTCTTTTACGTAGGCATGTACCACCAAGAGTTCATGTTCTGCGAGAAGGTCAAGGAAAGATTGGGGAACTCAGACGATTACCAGGCATTCTTAAAATGTCTGCACATATATAGCACAGAAATAATTACCAGAAGTGAATTGCAAAGCTTGGTATGTATCTTTATCTGTTTGCTGGTAGGAGAGCCCCCCTCACTTTTTGGTCCCTTTTTCCCTTTGCCTACGTAAAGGTCTTCGTGACGTTATGCATGTATATGAAGCTTCTTGAAATGCTTCTTTCAATTAATGTCTGCTTTATAGCCATATTTATCGGGAAGTGAATAGTCTGTGCGGAGTGCGGACCATTACGGATATGTTTGGTTGTTAATAAATGATGTTCCATAATAAGATTTAAAAGTCACCAGATTTGACTTCCATACACCCATGACCCATCTAACCAAAATCTAGTGGGCATGATAAATCAGTCTTCCTGGTTGGTTGTCAAAAGATTGCTCCGAGTTTGTCCGGATGATGGCTGTACTACTGCTAACTTTAGCTAGTGATGGAAACAAATTTTGGGGTTCCTTTTTTGGCACTACTGCTTTTCTTTTTAAATGCTTCATTTATTGCCTTTAGTTGTAGTCTTAGGATGTTCCTCGTGCTTGCAAATAGCGTGCATTTTGAGAAGTTAATCTATAAGTATGACTTATTGAGATATGGTAAAAATTTCCATTTTGTTTGATTTGTAAATCTCTGTCAGTGCTGCATTCACTACGCTTCCTGATGTTTGTACACGTATTTGATATTTTCCCATCTTAGGTTGCTGATCTATTGGGGAAGCATCCGGATCTCATGGAAGGGTTCAATGAATTTTTGGAGCGCTGTGAGAATATTGGTATCATTGAATTTCTCATTCGGATTATTTGATATTTAGTTCTTTGAATAAATGCTCCTTTGGGTGCATCTTCAATTTTAATTAATTTGGCTTTTTTGTTTACAGATGGATTCCTTGCTGGGGTTATGAGCAAAAGTATGTAGCATTATGAGTTTACTTATTCGTTTCTTAATGCTGTGCCATTGGGATGGTCTTATGGCACAATCTTGTCAAAATGGCTTTCATATTAGAATCATTATAAACATGGATCCCCTGATTGATTGGCGATTTTGTACATTATTTTTGAGTTCTCGGTTCATCTATAACTGAATTTGGCGCAATGTTTGATAAACTGCAGAGTCTATTTGGAATGATGGCCATCTGCCACGATCAGTGAAGGCAGATGAAAAAGATAAAGCACCCAAGCGAGAAATGGAGCCAGCTAAAGAAAAACCAAATAGGGATTATAGCTCTAAATCTATCCAAGAACTTGATCTTTCTAATTGTGAACGCTGCACTCCTAGCTACAGACTTTTACCTGATGATGTATAATTGCTTTCCTGTTCTCAGTTGTTTGAAATAGTCTTACCGATTCCGCTCTAATGCACTTTGGTTTTTTGCATTCTGCAGTATCCAATACCTACAGCAAGCCAACGATCAGAAATTGGTGCACAAGTGTTGAATGATTATTGGGTTTCTGTAACCTCAGGAAGTGAGGACTACTCCTTTAAACACATGCGCAGAAACCAGTATGAAGAAAGTCTTTTTAGATGTGAAGATGACAGGTAGGAAGTGGAATATTAGAATGTATGTCTTAAAGCTTAATTTATAAGTGTAGCCAATCGTATTTTCTTAATTTTTAGCCTTTTCAATTTTAGTGATGATTTGATGAAACTTTTGTAAGTGTGGCGGTCCGACTACTGAATTCATGCCTTTTTTGTTTCCGGATGATGTGCGCTTTCTTTAGATTATGATGGACCTTTCTTTGCATTTTAGCTAGCCGTCGTGTTCTGCTAGCCGTCGTGTTCTATTATGCTGTGAATAATGAATGTTTGTCTTGGTATCCCAGATTTGAGTTGGACATGTTGTTGGAGTCTGTCACTTCAACTGCCAAACGAGCAGAAGATCTGCTGAACAGCATTAACAATAACAGTATTGGCGCAGATGGCCCTATTCGCATAGAGGACTACTTTACATGTATGGTTCTGTCTGTTGCCCATATCCGGAACTCCCTGTGGATAGCACCTAATCATATGAGGTCTCTTACATATTCAATATTCACTTTTCCGTTGATTTTTTCTCTGCTTTTTGCAGCTCTTAATTTGAGGTGCATTGAGCGTCTTTATGGTGATCATGGGTTGGACGTTATGGACATATTGCGTAAGAATCCAGCAATTGCATTGCCTGTCATCCTCACTCGCCTTAAGCAGAAACAGGAAGAGTGGACAAAGTGTCGTACAGATTTTAACAAGGTCTGGGCTGAGATTTATGCCAAGAACCACTACAAGTCACTTGATCATCGGAGCTTCTATTTCAAGCAGCAAGATTCCAAGAACTTGAGCACTAAGTGTAAGTTATTGTTGATATAGCTTCGTCTGTCATGTTTTTCCCATGGCCTCTTTTTGACTGTCATCTTGAGTGACTAACTTGTTATATTGAAAGATTTGTAAATTAGTTGGTATCAGATTGCTTTTTCTAGTCTTTTATCTTTTCTATACTGTTGAGAAAGTAAATAATTGTTATCAAGTGAATACAGTCGTGTAACGCATAGAAGAGTGGTTTGGAATTCTCTGCTTTCACATATCCAATGCTTGTCGGTAAAATCATATCCAGGATTGCTTTGCTTTACATTGACTTCTTGCCTTGGATCCTTGCCTTTTGTACATATCATATAAAATTGGGAGGAGAAAAACAGGGAGAATTGGAAGTAAACATAATTTGTGCTCAGCTGTAGTGAATACTTAGGCGTGCAATATTTGAAGTCTGGTTGGTTACTCAACTTGCCCTTTCTTCCCTTTTATCTGTTCTCATTCCTTTTTTGCTGACAGCCCTAGTTGCGGAGATAAAAGAAATTAAGGAGAATATGCGGAAAGAAGATGACATACTTTTGGCTGTTGCTGCTGGAAACAAAAGACCATTGGTTCCTCATTTGGAATATGAATATCCTGACACTGACATCCATGAGGACTTGTATAAATTAATAAAGTATTCTTGTGAGGAGGTTTGTCCCAAGGAGCAGTTGAACAAAGTCATGAAACTTTGGACTACCTTTTTGGAGCCAATGCTGGGGGTGACATCTCGTTTACATGCTGCTGATGGGGCTGAAGACGCTAAAGCTCGGCAGCGGACCATAAGAAATAGCACAGGAATTGTAGCAGAAAGGGTTGGGAGTCCTGGTGATAATCCTAGACAATCAAAGTCAGTTGTTAATGGAGATGAAAACTTACGTGCTGATGCTTCCAAGAGTTCTCGGGCTAATGGTGATACTATGACTAAAGATGGTAGTTTTTGTGAGTCAGATGCAATCTGTAGAGAAGATTCATCATCTAATGTCCAACCAAAGATGCAGAATGACATTGTTGGTGCTGATGGGGTAACAGAGCGGTTACTCAGCTCCAGCTCATCACCTCATAATGGTGTGGACAGGCGCCATTGTAGAAGCAACATGGAACCAACATCAGGTTTGCATTATACTATGAGAGGGAGAATAGCTCTACCCTTGTCTATTTATTACCTAAATAATGATTATTGCGGGGATTAGTATCTTTTTCTTCTTTATGTATAATTACTCATGCTGTTCTGACACTAAAATTTTTAAGGTCCTCAATCCACTCTTGTGCGGCCACTCCATGGTGCTGAGGACGTTCAAGAGCCCAAGTCAAATATGGATCCTATGCCATCATCGTTAGGGGTATCTGCTCTTTTCATGTTAAATTTGATACTAAAATTATCCTACATTGATCATTATATGATTTTAACGTACCAGTCATTTTACTTTCTTTTGTCCCTTCTCATGTGATAGGCTGTTGATGGTTCGGCTGCTGCATTGGCAAATGGAGCGTTTGCACACAACCCTAAGGCCAATCGATATTCTGAAGGCCATTCCAAAGTTGAAAAAGAGGAGGGAGAATTGTCACCTAATGGTGATGTTGATGAGGACCACTCGGTTGCATATGGAGATGTTGGTACACAAGCTGATCCCAAATTAAAAGTTAGTTCTGGAAACCAGCATTATCAAGAAACCAACGGAGAGGATGCTGCGGGAGAGAACGATGCAGATGCAGATGATGAGGACAGTGACAATGCTTCTGAGGGAGGTGATGATGTGTCAGGCAGTGAATCTGCTGGTGATGAGTGTTCTCGAGAAGACCATGAAGAAGAGGAAGATGTTGAACGAGAGGAGCTTGACGGTAAGGCTGAGAGTGAAGGTGAAGCTGAGGTACATTATTCTGGAAGTGATGGAACTGCAATACCATCATCAGAACGTTTCCTGTTGTCAGTTAAGCCACTTGCAAAGTATGTCTCTTCTGTTTCACAAGATACCAACAAGAAAGATTCTCGTGTTTTCTATGGAAATGACAGTTTCTATGTCCTTTTCCGGCTTCATCGAGTAAGGAATTATTCCTCCTGTTCTAATTTTTCTGTTGACTGTGTTTGGAAATATAGTCAATGTGTTATAGGAGCTATCGCAGATATTTAACTTCTGCTGTTGTCTTGTCAGACATTATATGAAAGGATACTTGCGGCCAAAACAAGCTCAACGTCTTCTGAAACAAAATGGAGAAATTCAAAAGATGCAAGCACTTTGGATCCTTATGCAAGGTAATGAAGCTATTAATCTGCGTTGGATCACCAATCAGATTATACAGAAGTTGTGAATTTCTGCCATAACTGAAGCCATTGTCCTATCCTCATTCTTGTTGCAATGACCAACGTAAGGTTAAGTTCCAGGTTAAGAGGAAAAAATCGTACTCAAATGATGTTAGTAAACAGATTACCATGCATATCCTGTTTTCATAATTTCCCCAAAAATCTACGTATTGTGCGGTACATATGTAAATGACAACCCTATGTGGATACACATTACTTCTGCCCCTTCAAGAAGCTCAGGGTGTGTATAAATTGACTAGTTTCTACAGAGGCATTAAGTGAGGAGCCATTAGCTATTTTACTCAGACTTTGCTTTTACTTTTTAATGAGGTACGTGTATAGCAATAACACTTGCCCATGTCTGATAATGTTGCATGGTTTTGACCTAAAATGTCCATAACCATTTAGTATGGATATCAAAGGCAACAATTCTAGTAATGTAAGCATGAGGTAGTGGTATTCGGCTTGTGATGATAAAATTGAAAGGTTAAAATTGTGTATCATAGTCGGGAGACCTCTTCCTCCCATTTTTCTCTTTGTAAGTTGGCAGGAGAAGCCATGGATAACAAGTGTTGCTGTTGCTGCTGTAAGGATACCACCTAGTAGCCATCTTGCTTGCAGCGTGCAGCAGGAACTGGTATTTCTTTAAAGATTGTTGTATGACAAATGTTTTTGGACAGAGGGAATATATTTTCTTCCTTTGACTGGCACAGTGGCTCTGAACAACTTTCAAGTAAATTTTTTGCTGCAAATAGTTGTTTTTTTCGGGTTTTTTTGGGGGGGGGGGGGGCGGGGTGGTTCTGGATTCCTGAGCAATGTTAAAGGGCCAGTTTCTGAATTTAGAAGCCAAGGACGTGGATAGCACAATCAATGGAATGTCAGGGCTAACTTCCAATTCCCCGTTAAAGATGTTGATCTTTGCTTGTATGTCCTTGCAGTTTTATGAGTGCCCTTTACTACTTGCTTGATGGTACATCTGACAATGCAAAGTTTGAAGATGATTGCCGGGCTGTTATTGGGAATCAATCATATGTATTGTTTACATTGGACAAATTGATATATAAACTTGTTAGACAGGTACAGATTTCTGACTGAGTTGTCCTTGATATGGAAGAGGACACTGTTGTGTTTGAGTTTTTTCATTTTCTGACATTATGCTGTCCTGCAGCTTCAAGCTGTTGCCTCTGATGAGATGGACAATAAGCTTCTTCAACTATATGAATATGAAAAATCGCGGAGGCCTGGGAAGTTTGTTGATTCTGTTTATTATGATAATGCACGTGTTCTTCTACACGAGGAGAACATATATCGGTTTGAGTTTGTAATATTCTTGCACTCCCAGTTAGCATTTTCAACTTGTTACTTTTGATACTTCTTTTTCTCAACTAGTTTTTATGACCGTTTATTTTATTTTGTGCCAGTCTTCTTCTCGTGCTCGCATGACAATCCAGCTAATGGATAATGCAAATGAGAAGCCTGAAATGGTTGCAGTTTCTATAGAACCTAATTTTGCTGCTTATCTGTACAATGAATTCCTCTCAGTCTCCTCCAGCAGAAAAGAACCTCCAGGAATAATGCTGCAGAGGTAATTTGTTCATCTAGATGTCGTATATGAATGTTTGTACTGTCTCATAAAGTGATTTATTGACATGTGATTTCTTTCCATAATTTGCAATTATGGACAGAAGTCATTGTGACTAGACTGGACCAAAACCGAGATATGAAAAATTATGGACCAAAGAGTAGACCGGAAATGACTGGGTGACTTAGTTTTAAAAGCTGAGGCGCATAGGGTCCCAACTCCCAAGGCGCGAGGCGAAGGCGCACGCATCATGGATGTGAGGTGCACTTCTATGCGAAAGTTTTTAGAAGTCTTTCACATTTCCCAAAGCATATTTTGCATAAACAAGTTAGATAAATGCATTAAAAAGTGATCAGACGTCAATATAACTAGTAATACTGCAAATAATCTTAAGATATGTTATCTAATCGTCGTAGTTCCCCCAATACACGCACTTATCGTACAAACATAGCTTACCTTTTAGCTCCCAAGGAGAGAAAAGAAGGAAAAAGTTCATGAGAAGGCTGCGAAAAAGAAGTAAAAGGGGGAAGATCTAGCCTCGCATCCTTGAGGTGCACCTCATCCCTTATGAGGCGCTGACTTGGTAGCCTTATGCCGAGGCATGCATAGACTTGCCTCATGTGGGCTACTTTAAACTAAGCTGGGTGATGACCTGGATGCACACAATTAGGAACTGGAGTTGCTGGACCAGACGAGACCATACCATTTTGGACTGATTTGGTTGCTGAGCTTTTTGTTTTTCCGCCGGGGGGGGGGGGGCGCAGGCTGTTATTCAGAACAAGGTCTATGTGCTGACTCTTCCGACTACTTTCTGCAATTGGTTGATATTAGCTTATTATATGGCCGCGGATCTGTAGAGGTCACTGGTCCTTGATCAATTTGAAAGTAAATACATATATGTTTTTAAAATTTTTTGTAATGGTTTTTGAAATTTAAGTGTAGCTATTAAGGCGTGCGAATTCTGAGAAATCATTACGTTACAATTCTTTATGTACTAAAATAGATTATAATATTCTTAATTTTTACTGCAATTTTTGATATCTTAATTTCTCTATAACAATTTGGTATTATGGTCGTCCAAAAAGCAGTCTTGTTTATTGATAGAAAATTAATAATAAATATTAATGGACAAAAATATTAATGAAGAAAGCATTAACGCCCCCCCCCCCCCCTTTTGGCAAGGGCCCCTGTAATAGATATTTGATTATAACAGTGTTTATAATTAAATGTAATTAGTTAGGCTTGGAATGGTATTAGGTTTAAATTTAGGTTTCGGAATCGTAGGTTGTGAGAGTTCACCATATTTCATATGCTGGGCGAGGGTTTTTTAAAAATAAATATAGATATATAGATTTTTGGGGGCGCGGGGGGGGGGGGGGGGGGGGGGGGATAGTGTATAATTAAGGAAGGAGCTGCTAGATTGGACATTTGTGCTGTCACAAAGAAAAGATATTAGGGTCAGATTTTGTAATTTAATTTTATTTTTTGATAAGAGTTAGAGACCTAACAATCAAAAACAATGGCTAGGATCAGACATTCATAAGGGAATATCATAGTAAGTTTAATAAATATCTTTGCCATCTGTTGATCAATCTTGATTCATGAGTGAGCCTGATCAAAAAAAAAAAAAATCTTGATTCATGAGTGAGATTGAAATATGTGTTGGGCTGCTTGTAAATTATGATATTCCACAACTTCTGTGCATATCTTTATTACGTATACCATGCATTGTGATTTGCACGTTGCAACTGGCAAGCTACAAATCTCCCTCAACCCCTTTCTACCAACCACCCTCCCCCCCCGCCCCCCCGACAAAAGAATCAGGTTTCTGGTTTGAGTCCAGGTTTTTCCGGGCTTGGATCAGGCTTGCTGAGAACCCAAAATGATCAAACTTCAGGACTGCAGACTGATTGCCATCCAGTCTGCTTTTGATCTGGTTGTCTGGATTTTTGTGAAAACTGAAATATGAATAATCAGGACATAGTTTCTCATGTTCTTATGATCTGTCTTATCCTGACTTCATCAAAGCATGCTGACTGTAAACTATGTTTTGGGGGGTGGGGTGGGGGTGGGTTGGGTTGATGTCCTGAACTCGAAATCTTATTACGTACTCCATTTTTCTGAACACCCAAATATTTACTTCTTGTTCGGTGCCTAGAAGTTAATGCTAGGAACTTAACATTTTACCGTGGTAGGTAGGAGATAAGAGTCTTTGTAAAGTTCTCCGGTGTACAATAATTAGGCGTCACAATGAATAGAGCATTTCTCAGAAATATTCTTGCGTGGGAACATTCTTTCAGCACGTGGATTCTATCCTCTATTTTTTCTGACAATGTTAGCATGAAAGAGACGGTGTATGTTTCTTTCGAACAAATCACATCACCTGGCATTGTTTGTGGAAATACTTCACGTTAACTTAGTTATTTTGAATAGAACATAGAACTCCCCTAACTTCCATTGAAGCTGAAGTGTTGAACAAATACCAAACCATAAATTGACACAACTTCTCTGTACTAAAAGTAAATTCCCTGATAGTGGTACCTAAAAGTTTGTATAAATTTTAGGATACTCTAGTAATTTGCTTTTTCTTGTTCTTTGCCCCGGGGAGGCAAGGATAAATAAGCGGGGGAGGGGGGTTATTACTTGCATGAGTTTAGTAAACATTTTGTATACCTGTGCTTCCCTTAACATTGTCGAAGATTTTGTCTACCCATCTCACTGGTTGTTTTGGTTTTGATTAAATGGTTCATCTAATGTAGGAATAAACGCAAGTATGCTGCTCTTGATGAATATTCAGCAACATCACAAGGCATGGAAGGTGTCCAACTCTTTAATGGGTTGGAATGTAAAATTGCTTGCAACTCGTCCAAGGTATTCATCTTTCTCCTTATTTTCTCGTGTATGGATATATGGTTAAGCGACGTAAGCTTGTTGCATAATACCTCTTATTCTCATCAGTTTCCTAGTCGAACTTGTTTTTAGAATTCAACTGACCCCCCGCCCCAAAAAAAAGAACCATCTTTTGAAGATTATGAATCTTTGGTATTTCACTCAGTGGTTTTTATTCAACTTAACATTTGCCTTCTCAAATCTGGAAATGTTTGTGATAAAAAAACAGCATCTGTGCTTGTCTGAGGCAAAGCTGTATACATCTAGATCTACCTTAGACCTCACCGTGGCAGCACCTGGTACTACGCGGTTTGTTGTTCTTGAACATTATGGCTCAGTTCTCTGTTTCCTAATGCAGCTATTTTGCAAGCCAATGAAGCCATGATGTGACTGTGACAGTGGCAGGAGATGATAGATATACTGGATTTACCTTTGTAAGCTCTATCTAATCTGATCATGAAATCATCTTCCTACAGATATCCTATGTTCTAGATACGGAAGATTTCTTTTTCCGAGCAAAGAAGAAAAGGAAAAATGTGTCATCAGATCTGTGTCTGAGAGTTGACCAAACGAGGGTACGGCGGTTCCACAGCTTTCTTGACGCAAACAAATTGTGAATCGTACAGGTGCTGTGAAACTCAAAAGGTGAGTGTTTGGTTTAATTATCAGTTAACCTGAGCGTTTCAGTCTATCACCAATGCATGATCCACCAGGTTGTTATATATGCTCCCTTCGTTTGCAATGTCTACAAAATGCTCATATCCCTGTGATTAGGTTAATGTGACTTGTCACTCGATTTTTATGTATTTTTATCGACAATTGGCCCTCTGCATGGGTATAGATATGCACCACTTCATTTAGATCCCGACATGCAAAATTATCCCAAAAAAACAGAGGTTGGTTTTGATGGCGAGGCACTTGCACGCTTGTTGCATAGTCCAAGTAACCCATGTTAGACATAAATATCAACATGTACGCTTCATTTTAGACTAAAAACACTGTTTCTTTTTCCCCCTTACAAAAAGAAGCAAGAGCCATATTTTGACATTGTTGGTCTGATCCAAATGCAGTTGTGATTTTGCTCTTTTTCTGCACAGGTTTTGACAATACAACATTGGAATGGCACCCATCCCCGGAAGCTGTAGATGCTATCAACTCCGCCGCCTCCCTTTTCTCGGATTCTCACCCTGCTCGTGGAGGAGGGCGACTGTTAATGGCACTCGCCCATCGGGAATCTGCCAGCATTGCCGGTTATGATTCAGGCAAGAACCTGTACATACATATGTCCGCGAAGAATGTCAAGTGTAGAATATTTGTATGCTCATAATGTTTTTTTCTCTCTCCCTTCTCCTGTACTCCTTTTCAGATGAATGTTAATAGGTAATTGAATCCTAGGCTCGTTGTGTCACATTTTCGGGTCAGATCCTGGGAATGGAACCCATAACCTGTGGCCAGTGCCATTTAACAGATGATGTAAAAGTGAGATTATACAAAATCAATGTAGAAAATGCTCTGAAAATTTCAGCATAAGGAGGATATGGCTTTCATTTCATATATGCTATTCCATCTTTGTTAGCTCATGACGTCATGAGTCCTGTTTTATTGTGGTGTTTTTGGCCCTGTTTGGCAATCAGCTATTAGCTGATTGCATTAGTTGTTTGACTTAGCGGATTGTATTAGTTGTTTGTGAAAAAAGTGTTTGGTAAAGTTAGTTGTTTCTCATAAAATAATTTGATAAAATTTCACTTATGTTTATTACTCAATTTCATTAGTTTTCTAACAAAACAATTTTTCATTAGATATTTTTTTTTCTTTTCGATATGAATTATGAATTAAGACTTATGTGATATGTAAAATTACATTTATACTTTTTCCTAATTTTAGTACTTAATTATCAAAATATCTTTTTAATGTTAAATGTTTTCTTTTTTAATAGCAATTGAAATTATGTGATAAAAAAATATTTATATATCATGTAAGGCTAATTAACATAAATTAAGAAATCGTTAAAATTAAAAGCATTATCTTTAATATCATGACCATTCACAACTCTTGTTCCAAAAGAGAAAAAAAAAATGAAAAATTTAAAGCATAAGCATCCAACATTCAGGAATATCATTTGTGAATGACATTTAGGGCTTGTTCTATTTCGCGTTTTAGATAGATAGATAGATACAAGGAGATGTAAGGAGCTGTAACGAGATGTAAGAAGCTGTAAGGATAGATATAAAGAGTTGTTGAATTGTAAAAGAGTTGTATAGTATAATTTGTTTTAGATGAAAAATAATAATATTAAAATAATATACTTAAAAGCTGTATTTTGTATTTTTATTTTTATTATTATTATTATTATTTTATTTTTCATTTTTTTTTATTTTTTATTTCTTGTATTTTTTGTAATTTTGTAATTTTTGTTATTTTATTATATTTATTTTTTATTTCTTTTTTTATTTTATTTATTTTTTAATTATTATTTTTTATTTTTTAGTTTTTATTTTTTTAAATTTTAAATTTTAATTTAAATTTTAATTTTTGTTCTTTTTTTAATTTTCTATTTTATAATTTTGTAATTTTTATTTTTATTTTTTATTTTTAAATTTTTAATTCATAATTTTTAATTTTTTTATTTTTTTATTTTTAATATTAAATTTTAATTAAATTTTTTAATAAAAAATAAAAAATAAAACTAAAAATTTTGAAAATTTTAAAATTAAAAATTAAAAACTAAAAATAAACATAAAAATTAAAAATTAAAAAATATAAAATAAAAAAATTAAAAATAAAAAACTAAAAACTAAAAATTAAAAAATTAAAAATTAAAAAAATGAAAAATGAAAAATGAAAAATGAAAAATAAAATAATAAACAAAAAAAATTAAAAATAAAAAATTTCAAAATTACAAAATTACAAAATAAAAATTTGAAAATTAAAAAAATTTTAAAAAATTAAAAAATTAAAAAATTAAAAAAATTAAAAAATAAAAACTAAAAAATAAAGAGCAAAAAAATTTAAAATTTAAAATTTAAAATTAACAATTAAAAATAAAAAAATAAAAAAATACAAAATACAAAATAAATAAAATGAAGATGTAAGAAGATGTAAGAAGATGTAAGGAGATGCAAGGAGATGTAAGAAGATGTAAGGAGATATAAGAAGATGTAATGAGATGTAAGGAGCTGTAAGAAGATGTAAGGAGATGTAAAGAAATGTAAGAAGATGTAAGGAGATGTAAGTTCTTAGCTAAATCCTAAAAAACGCGAAATATAATAGGGCCTTAATGTAAATTTGTCCAAATTATAAGGTTAGTATAGTCATTGTAACAGTAAATATCAAAAAACTCTTTTGAAAAAGCTATTGCAAAAAGCTTTTTGTAAAAGAACTTTATAAAAAGCTAATCTAAAAAACTAATCAATCAAACACTCCAAAGAGTTTTTTGACCAGAGTCAAACAGCTAATACCCCAAAAGATGTTTTTGCACTCAAAAAACTCTGTATCAAACATGACCTTTGTCTTTTTTTGAGGCCCTAAGTTTAGCTACATATTATTTTCAGGCTATGGTGGTATTTGGTAAATACCTTTTGGAGAGCTTTTTGGCCAAAAATAGTAATTGGACCAAAATTAGCTATTTAACTTAGTCAAAAAACTAATTTAAGTGTTTGGTAGAATAGCTTTTCGGAAAATTTTTTTGGTCTCAAAAAGTTAATTTGAAAAAACTAATTTAATTAGCTTTTTTGAAGAGCTTTTTGAGAAATTAACTTTTTGTCTCATAACTTTGTTAGAAAAAGCCAATTTCACCAAACAGCTAATTCAAACAGCTAATACAAACAGTTAATTCAAACAGCTAACAGTTAACAGCTAATACAAACAGTTAATAACTGTTTGTCAAACAGGTCTATTTTCATACGATTATACTCCTTAATCCTTATTTAACTCTAGTTTATTTTCTGGAAGTCTGTATGAAATGTTGCGTTTACCCATCCTCCCCTAATCTCCATCCAACATCGAGCAGGACAAGTCGACCACCAAAATTAACTACAAATGGATAAAGACAGGGTCACCACTCATGCATAGTCGAATTAAAATATATATATATATATATATTTTTTTGTTCAGCAAAATCAAAATATTTGTGATTTATAATAAGGATTTGCTTTTGTGCATGTTATTAGTGTCGTTACATTTGTATTGTGCACCAACGAATTCAATAAGTTAACCTACGTGCTGCCAAATAACTCCCAATGTTTAGATATGTGTGTGTGTTGGTATTTGACCCTTAATAATTAAATAATGTCAAGATATTATTGTTTTTATAAAAGGTTTTATTGAAAATTTTCTCAATTTACAAAACTTGAATTTGAAATTTTGTTTAAGCAAAATTTATTTTCAAATCACTTGAATCCATATGTTTTGATAACAACATTAATTTCTTTCGACAATGTAGAAGTTTATAGATATTTGCTTAGGTTTTCCTAAAAAATTAGCATTAATTAGTTTGGCTAGTGGTGGCAAGTAGGTTGATTAAGTACAATCAGGGCATGTTCTTTTGGTTGGAAACTATCGGTTGGGAAACGGGTGAAGTTGGCTGAGATTGGTTGAAGTGAGTATTTTTTTAGTTGAAGTGGGTTGAATTTTTTATACGAATGATAGAAGTTGGTTAAAATAGTAGGAAGTGGGTTGAAGTTGGTTGAACTTTTTATTAAAGTTGATGAAGTAGGTTGAAATTAATAAATTGTACCAACGAAAAGAACCTAAGCATGCATTTCCTAAAAAATAGATATACTTACGTGCATATGCATTATGCATTCAATAAACTTACATTTTTTTGAACGGTGCATTAACAAACTTACGTGCCACATAAGGATAAACAGATATAAATTTATGAAAATACAAAAATTTAATCATTATAAAAAGAAATACATATGTTAGATACTTATAATATAAGCCTTTAGCGACCGTTGCAAGGCTGAAGAGGAAAAGTCGGAAAAGCTAAAAAAAATTACTTAAATCCAACAAAACCTAAGGGCATTTCCGTAACTTTTCCTTGCACTATATATATGCAAGATCCCCAAACCAAAACCACAGAAAATCGCATTCGCAATCTCAATTTGTGGCCGCGTCGTCGTATCGAACTCTGAAAATCGTCCAGCTCTAGATCAACGGAAACTCAAACGCCTCCTTTTCATTCTCTGTCTCTCTCATCGAAATCGCCATTTGTTCCCACCCATCATTCCTTCTCTGTCGGAGAAATCAGGGCTTGTTTCAACAATTTGAGGGTAAAAGAGAAGGGGCGAAAATGGGTTATGATGCGATTTCTAATGCTCGCCTCTCTGCGTTTGCCAAGGATTCTGCCAGAAAGAAGAAGGTAAACATTTTATGGTTTGATTAGGGAGTTAATTTGTTGGTTTTGAAAAAAAGAATCATTTTGTTGATGATTTGTTTTCTGGGTTTTTGTTTTCAACGTTTGTTTTTTTTAATGATAATAATAGGGTAGCAGATTGGGGAAATTGAAACAGGATAAAGTGGATGCTCGAAGAGAACAACGGCTCTCCCAAGGTAAATTTCCCTTTCATTTGAGTGTAATTTTCTGGGTTCTTCATGGTTTGATATCTGCTGGTTTCTTAGGGGTTTTTTTGGGGGGTGCGGGGGGGGGGGGTGTAATAATTGATCATTCTGGGTTGATCATTCTATGTTTTGAATTTCTCTGTTTGCCTATCAATAACAAAAAGATGAGATATAGTGTTACCCATCTAATCAGGGATAAAAGTGTTCTTTGATGATTCAAGGACACAGATTTGGTTCCTTCGCTTGCCGAGTGTTGAAAACCTTTCCAGAAATGGTTTTTTTTTTTTTTTTTTTCAAGAAGAAAAATTCTCTCTCTCTCTCTCTCTCTCTCTCTCTCTCTATATATATATATATATATATATATATATTCTGGTTTTTGAATCTGTCATAGTTGCTTAGAACATGGAGGAAGAAGACTTCAATGTGCAGATCCCAACTAGGATACCGCAACTTGGATGTTTCTAATTTTATGCATTGATGGTCTCCTTTGGCATGTAATTATGTGTAATTATGCATTAACATCTTTTTGGATTTGGATGCATTACTTGTGCAGTCAAGAACAAGGGAAACAAGGTGGGAACAAATGGCTCGGCCAGAACACCTCCCCCATCATTTCAAAAAGGCATTGAGGGGCTCAAAACGCAAGGCAATCTGTCTACGAGGGTGAGAGGAGATAAGCATGAGATACCAACCACGTTTGAGAGTGATACTGTGTCTTGGATGACTAGCACGATCTGCAGGAGTTTGGTTCATGTTAGTTATGGCAAGGATTCTTTTGGAAGCAGAAGTAGTTACAGTGGCAGTTGCTCTAGTAGCTGCAGCGAGGGAGAAAGAGATGATGGGTGCCTGGATGATTGGGAGGCTGTGGCCGATGCTCTGACTGCAGCTAGCAATGAGCAGATTTCAGATCTAAAACAACATTCAGAGCCTGAACAATTTGTCATTCGCGATAGATCCAAGTCATGCAGCAAGACATACCAGGCAGCTGTCTTAAATGGAGAAGCTGTGGGAAGAGTTTATCGGTCTCAAAAAAATAGCCAGGCATGGAGCCCCAATGATGTTTTTCGCCCTGAATGTCTACCTAGCCTTTCAAAACAGACTTCTGAGCACTGCTTCTCTCGAGGGCCCACTACATTGGAGTGGAAAAGAGTTGTATCAGAGCAGCAGCCTCGATCATGCCCTATTTGCTGTGAGGATTTAGATTTAACAGACTCAAACTTTCTTCCATGCCCATGTGGTTTCCAACTTTGCCTTTTCTGCCACAAGAGGATTCTCGAGGTAGATGCTCGTTGTCCAGGCTGTAGAAAGCAGTATGATTCTCTAAGTTCCGATGAGGGCTGTGGCGGTAAGCCTGTGAACTCGTCCTTGTAGCTAGAGAAACGGGTTTTGAAGGGGCTTTCATATCATACTAAATTGCATGTAAGCCCTAAAACTCGAAATTTTTGTCTGTAAGTGTCTATGATATTGGGGATGATCTGCTGAGGTACAATATTGGACCTGTGAAGCATTCATTATTCCTCTGTATAATGTTTGCATAAAGTTGATATATGGACAAGTATCCCAGAATTTGACAACCATATTACTGCATCGATCTGCTATCTGTTAGCAGTTGGTCCCTTTAACACATACAGTGTGATGCTAATGTTCATGTGTCCCTTTTCTTTTTCGTGGGGCTTCTACAGTTCTACTGCGATTGTAACATAGATGTTAGAACTGTTCCCTTCTTTTAGTTCTTGTGTTTTGTTACCTGAATCTGAAACAGATGATCAATGTTGAATTCTTGGTTTGTTAAAGACGATGCAAGCATCTGTATCATGGTGCGCCAAAACGTGCCTGTTTGTTCATGAAACAGTAAAACACATGTAGAACTGTTACAATTGACAGGGATACAACAGCAGCTGTGGACCGATGCGAACAAACGTGGAGTATGTACGTGTTTGCCATAAGATTGATGTAACGAGGCATGTCATTGTCATCTTCATATTATTAGTTTATCTAGATATAATTATTTTAGTTTGTTTTAGATTTATTCTCAATTGTTTAGGAGTTAAGAGCTTAAATCTTGGAGTCTAAAATTGTTTTAATTTGTCGCTAAGGATGAGTATTGAAGTTCACATAATTACTTTAAACTCTAGGCTTTACTTTCAAATTATTTATATTTCTTTATTATTTATATGCATTTAGATTGAAATTCTTAATTTCAATTACTACATGTTTTGGAATTTCGGTCCTAGATAGTAATTAATTGCCACATATTTTAAATATGATAAAAATTGATAGAAAATGATAATAATAATAATAATAATAATAATAAGCATAGGTCTCATTTAAAAGAGATCAAAAGGGATTCAGATGTATGCAATTTACTTCTACAAATGAAGAGGTTGATTCAAGATGAAATCAAATGAAGCACATGATAATTGACGGGCCCTAAGAGTAGAGGGAGTGTTTGGTAAAAAACTTTTTGAATTTGTTGGAGTTTTTTACCCAGTCAAGCAACTAATTGAGAGATTCGGCAAAAGAGTTTTTGGGATTCATGTTTTGGATCCAAAAATTAAGTCTAATAAAAAAAAGCTTTTTGTATTAGTTTTGTAAGATTAGCCTTTTGAAACTAGCTTTTTCTCTCGCATGTTTTTAAGAACAAACTAATTCACCGAATATTTTTTTTCCCATAAATAATTCGAGCAAACAATTAATAACAAAAGCTGATAAATATTACAAATTGTTAGCAGTCAAAGAACAACTGTTTGTCAAATTTGCTTAAATGACCTCGTACCTCTTGTTGTTGCCATTCTACCTTGTCAAGCAACCATATACTTTGTTAGCAATTTACAGTTTAATATGCATTTTAAACCTGTATAAATATATTGAGTGTTTTAGAAGGATAAATATGTTTTAAAGGCAACGGTCGTTTAAAACACGTGAATTATTGGTACAACCGAATTAAACATAATATACGCGAACGAACGTATTAAAAGGCAACGGTCGTTTAAAACGGATCCTTAGATAGTATCTGGTTGCGGACAAAATGATTTTCCCAGAAAATGATTTTTCAATTTTTTGTTGTTTGGCATTGTAACGCCCCGACCCCTCCTGGGTCGCGGACAGTTATTAGGAACAATTTTAAGGATCGTCGACTAGCCCCACAAACCACTATAAGTCTTTTCGGCGTGTTTCATCTTCGCCCAGACGTTGCGTAGGAAACTTCATAGGAGACCACCTATCATAAGATTTCTCCACAGCAAGTACAGTTAACTGTGAAATCTTAAGAGTGGGCTTCCTGAAAAGAAATGTGCACCTTTGGTGATATAGGTAGTCGCATAAAATCCTTTAAGCTCTACATTGGGGTCGCTGGTCGGCTCTGACACCATCTATAACGCCCCGACCCCTCCCAGGTCGCGAGCAATTACCAGGAATAGCTTTAAGGATCGTTCAACTGGTCCCACAAATCACCACAGGTCTTTTCGGCGTGCTTCATCATCACTCACACATTGCCTGGAAAGCTTCGCATGAGGTTACCCATCATAAAATTTCTCTATAGCAAACACGCTTAACTGTGGAGTTCTTAAGGGTGGGCTTCCTGATAAGAAGACCTTTGGTGATATAAGTAGTCGCATCAAATCTTTTAAACTCCACACTGGGGGTGTTACAGGCATAATAAAGGATGGATAGGAGAACTATTTTTGAAGAAAAATGATTTCTTGTTTGAGAAGATAAGAAGTTGTTTTTCTTCCTTCAACTTTTTAACGACATGTTGAGTTGAAATTAGTAGTGTTAGGTTGGAAGGAAAATGATTTTCTCAAAAAATTGTTTTCTGTTGGAAATATTTTTCCACGAAAAACTTATTTTGATGTCACATTTTTCATTGCTTGGCATAAGATAAATCATTTTCCATAGGAAAAAATGAAAACATCAACTGATTTGTTTGAATGGGGAAAAATATTGACTGAATGGTTGTAGGCTCGTAGCAGAGATAAATGTTGACCAAATGAAGAAATGTTGAGCTCAAAATTCATATTTGAGTTTTTTTAATACTTTTTCTTGGATAATTAAATTTCTATCTAAAACGTTGAAATTGTTTTAGTGACGAAAAACATCAACTGAATTGTTTAAGTGGGAAAAAATATCGATTGAATTGTCGTAGCGGAGAAAAATATCAACCAAGTGAAGGATTGTCGTACTCAAAATATGGAATTGAGCATATTCTAATATTTTCTATCTAACAATCAAATTTCAATCCAAACAATTGAAATCGTTCCAGTAGTGAAAAATATTGACTGCATTATTTAAGTGACGAAAAATAACAATTAAATTTTCGTTGTGGAAATAAATGTTGACCAAATGTAATAACATCGAGCTTAAAATCTTAATTTAAATCCATTTTAATATTTCCTATCTGATAATCAAGTTTCAATGCAAATCGTTGAAATTGTTTTAATGACAAGTTAACTGAATTGTTTTAGTAGCAAAATATCGATTTGTTTGTCATTGCAGAGATAAATATTGACCAAATGAAAGAAATTTAAGCTTAAAATTTATATTTTAGCTTATTTTAACTTTTCTTATTAGATAATCAAATTTCGATTCAAACTGTTAAAATTGACTGACTTGTAAGTTCTAATGGAGAACTTCAATAATTAAGTGTCTAAAATAGATGCATAAGATTGTATGTAATTTTAGGCTCTGTTCTTTTCAGTGTGAAATGATAGGTGTGAGATGAGTGAGTGTGAAAAAGAGGGGAAAGGAGTGGGTGAGAGTTGGTAAGAGTGGTATTTTTATTAAGGCCCTGTTCAGTTGTTCTTTGCATTGGGAAATTCACCTACCCCACACTCACCCACTTTTCCCCCCCTCTTCCCACTTCTTCCCACACTTAAAAAAAAATACTACACCTTCCCACATTCACCCACTCCTTCTCACACCTACATAAAACAACCATTTCTTATATTTTGAAAATTTTTATAATTTACGTAATTGTGTGTACGAATAATCTGATAGTAATTATGAACAGTTTTAATTTTTCGGATATTATGGAACAGTTTTATTTTTTTTGTTTTTTTTATTAATTTTTTAATTTTTAATTTTTTTTAATTTTTTAATTTTTAATTTTTTAATTTTTAATTTTTAATTTTTTAATTTTTTATTTTTTATTTTTAAATTTTTAATTTTTAATTTTTAATTTTATATTTTAAATTTTAAATTTTTTAATTTTTAATTTTTTTTGTATTTATTTTTATTTTTTATTTTTAAAAAATTTAAATTTTTTAATTTTTGTATTTACTTTTTTGTATTTTTTATTTTTTTGTATTTATTTTTTGTATTTTTTATTCCTGAAAAACAACCAATGGAAAATTCCAAAAAAATAAAAAATAAAAAATAAAAAATAAATACAAAAAAATAAAAACTAAATTTTTTTTAAAAATTTAAGAAATATAAAATCAAAAAAAAATAAAAAGAAGTAAAAAATTAAAAAAATAAAAAATAAAAAATAAAAAAATAAAAAATAAAAAATAAAAAATAAAAAAAATAAAATATAATAAAATAAAATATAAAAACTAAAAAAATAAAAAAAATAAAAAATAAACAAAATAAAAAATAAACAAAATAAATAAAATAAAAAAGAACAAAACAGAATAAACAAAAATAAAAAAACTTCATCATCATTAATTACTATCACAATAAAATTATTACATTATAAAACAAAAAAATATTAATAACTAATATTTCAACTTCATTCAACTTTCACTCACACTCACCCACTTTTTCCCACACTTAAAAAAAATACCACACTCACCCACTTCTTCCCACTCTTTCCCACAATCACCTATCCCACACCCCTCATTTTTCACCGAAAAGAACAGGGTCTAAGTGTGGGAAGAGGGGGGGAAAGAGTGGGTGAGAGTAGGTAGGAATTGAATGAAGGAGTGTGGGAAATGGGAGAAATGAGTGGGTGAGAGTGGGAATGAGTGATATTTTTGTTTAAGTGTAGAAAAGAGGGGGAGGGGGAGGGGGAGGGAGCGAGTGGGTGGGTGTGAGAATGAGTGGATTGAGTTCATTAAATTATGAAAAGAACAGGGCTTTAGTTATCAAAAGGACAACCGATGTAATATTAAACTAATGATGACAACTTATTTTTTTTAGTGCTTGACAATTGGGCTAAAGGAAAATTAAATTGGTGTTGATTCACGTAAAAAT
>JACYFF010031956.1:100361003-100403624 GCA_017589665.1 Selenicereus undatus | reverse complement strand
ATTGTGGCAAAGATAGGAATTGGCTACCTTTGCTGTAGGGTGTACTTTAGCTGAAGGATGAATATAAACATCGCCAACTATCATAGCATTTTTCTTTCCATCCCCACTAGCCAGAAGCTTGGGCGAAATCTGCTGAAATTGAGCGAGGTACAAGCCAGAGCATTTCAAAGACATGCTGTCAAGGTTTAAAGACATTAAAGTAGTTCAGCGATATATATGTACCAATTTTGAGTGACGGTCTGCATTTGGCTTGAGAAACAAGAATATTAAAAATTACGAGCATACCCAGGTGTCTTGATCTGTTCCCAGAAATCCAAAGTCTCATAGGTATACAATTGCTTCTTTCCTGCCAGAGGCGACAAGATATCTTGATCCAATCTTACAAAATCTGCAGGAAGGGACCTTTTAAGGATTTTATATCAGCTCTCAACCAGCATGCAATAGGAATTGGAGGCAAATAACTGCATACAGAGTGATTCAAATGCTATCTGTTGGTGGTATACTGGTATCAAAAAGGAGGAATTCATAGACTGAGGAAGAAACAAGGACAGAACACATGAACAATCCCTGAAAAGCGACCAACCTGGTGAACCCACTTACCAAATCACTCAATAAGGATCTAACTGTCATATCAACCAGACAAACAATAGTGCCACTGGGGATGCACTAATACAAACATTCATTGATGGGTGACTCAGATGCTACAAGCAATGAATGATCAATTAAGTCCTAGCAAACACCATTCTTGGGCCATTATATTGCCAAAATGGACATTTAGGATCGTGATAATAACCATTCTGATAACTTACAGATAAATTTCTAAAAGGAATAATTGCAGGACAACAGATGAAACCGCTAATACCCATTTTAGCCCAAAAATGATAAATGTCACATCTTATCCACTATGTACAGGTCAAATATCATCCAGTAGTGGTTATCTCTCAATAGTCAATAACTGCCACAGCCAGTACACTTCGGTCCTTTAGTGTTGCCCTAGTGCCCTATACAGCTATACCACCCAGTGTTACCCGACATTTGTTAAAGGAAATAAATATTTTATAAAAAAAACGGAATACCTTCATTGCTGTTTTAGTGGAAGGGTAGATGTGGCGGGAGTAGTCACCTTGGATGGGAGGTCGATAAGTTTAAGTATCTATGTTCGATCATTCAGTAGAATGGGGATATTGACGAAGATATTAACCAGCGGATAAAAGTAGACAAAAATGAAAATATATCTCAGGTGTGCTGTGTGATAAGAGGGTGCCCCTAAGATTGAAAGGCAAAGTCTATCGTATGGTAGTTAGACCGGCTGTTCTTTATGGGTCGGAATGTTGGCCTCTAAAAAAGACGCAGTTTCAAAGGTTGATAGTAGCAGAAGTAAGGATGATTAGGCGGATGTGTTGTTATACGATAATAGACAGAATTAGGAATAAAGTAATCAAGGACTTAGTTGAAGTGACTCCCATCGAAGATAAGATGAGTGAAACAAGATTCTGATAGTTTGGCCATGCGAAAAGGAGTGTGGTCGCTCAGTGAGGAGTGGGAGATGATCAACATTCCTGAAAGCAAAAGCGAGAGGAGACGACCAAAGAAGAGTTTGGACGAGGTGATTAGAGAGAACTTGAAAGTTGTAGGTTTGACGGAAGACCTAGCTCAAGATAGGAAGTTTTGGCAGGATAGAATTAAGATCCTAGATCGTAGAAAGTTGATCCTGTAGTTATCTTTTGAATGCGGTGGCATAGTGCTGGTAGTGGGTTTTTCGTTTGTCGTGTTTTGTTTGCAGGTAGTACTTTCATAAAGAAGAGACTTCATTTGCTTACCTCTGGTTGTTAAGGTATATGACATTCCTTTGATTTATTGTTCTTATGTTACATAGATATAGCAACATATCTTTATTATATCTTAGTCATTCCTTGTTATGTGTCCTTAATTTTTCCATTAAAAGTTTTCACAAAATGTTTCTTCTATAAAATATTTTAACAGAATCCTTGTTTTGTGGGTCTCTTAGAATCAGCCTCTCTACAAGTAGGAATACCGATAGGGGTAAGGTTGCTTACAGCTGGATCTCCCTAGACCCCGCAAAAGCGGAACCCACATTGGGAAGTGGTGTTGTTGTATAAAAAAAAATAATATAATCTTTTTTTCATAAGAAAGGAAAATTGCTCTTGTTATTACCAACCATACCCAAAAGGGTCCATGGTACCAGCACAACACCCCCAAAACCAACACAATTATATCCCTATGCAGTCCCAAACTTTTGAAGCATTTTTGCCAATCCTACAGATACATCCAAATCTGACTTACAGAAGCCACTTCATCTATTTGATAACAGCTTCCACATCATACTGCTTTCCCTGAAACAACCTAAATTCCTAAATACCCAATACAGAGAAGCTAAGATTGCATAAAGGAATTCCTTCGAAGTTTAGAGAACTTCCTTGTCCTGCCAATCCGTTTTTGAGCTGATTCATATCATCAGTCCTGAATCATCACTTTTGACCCATCTGTACAAATCATCTCTGGTTTCTGCACCTTGTCCAAAAAAGATGCTCAAAATAAGCAGTCTCCCCATGATATAAAACACGGCTGAGATCAACATGGGGAGAATATCTAACCACCCTATGTTTAAGAGGAGTTTTCCGCTTGCAATGATCCACATTATAAATTTGTGTCTGGGCAGAAGTCACATCACCAGACTTGCTGACATCTCCTAGCTGCCAAAGATGGCCTTGTATCTTATGCTCCTCAATGCCCTTGAAAGTCCACCTACCTCTATTTGTCTTGGTCACTGCAGGCCTGAACTGGTTTCCAAGATTTCACCTTTCTCTCCAATGCCAACAAGCAACAGACACAGATTCACCTCTCAGATATCTAATATGGATTCAGTGGACCCATAGGTGCTCATTTTTCTGGGTGACATGCATAGGAGTTTCATAGTAGTAGCCCTTTTCCAAAATCTCAAAATGTTCAACCGAGTTCCACCAAATATCCTAGGAAGGCACACTAAGTCCCAAGCAATTAAAGCATTCTGCCATACTCAGTTATTGCTCGCCATAGAAAATTTATACAAACAGCTTCAACTTTCTTTACAATTTGCGAATGGAATAAGAAAAATTCTGGAAAAAAAATGCAAACAGTCCCCACGAGGCCACAACCACAGTGTATAAGAATAACTTTACTACCATATGACAAATTTCTGGATGCCGAAGCTTTGATATTCACAGTGATCTTTCCGATGTGTTGTTACACAAATCCAGTACATCCATTCCAAAGGAAATACAGTATGATCAGGGTTATTGTATTTAATAGCTCTGCTTCAATCCCCCAAAAGCAGACTATTGAAACTCAACATCACCAGAGGGGAGGAGGCAACAAGGAGGCGAATTGTATGGAGCTCTTATACCCTTGCCATGCTACTTAACTCACAAAATGTGGTACCCAGAAGTCAGACATGAAGATTTGGACATTTAAGGGAAAAAATCTACAGAGAGTGTAGATTCTAAGAACAGACTATGGGCCTGTTCTTTTTGTGGGTAAAAGGGTGAAATAGGTTGAAGTGGATTGAAGTGGGTCTAATTTTTTTATGTGATAAATTGAACTTGGTTAAAATAGTGAAAGTGGGTTGATGCTGGTTGATGTTGGTATTTTTGCAATTGACCCACGAAAAGAACAAGCCCTATATCTCCAAAAGCAATTTGATCTCACCTTACTATTCTAGACAAACTAAGGAACAAATATAAAGAAGTATATGTAATTGCCACACAATTCATAGTCTTCAAAAGGAACCTTTGAAGGAAGTTGTGATATAGGCAACATACGCATGAAAGCAAGCAAGTCACTTGAAATAGGAAAAAAGATTAGGAAAATGGGTCTGCTCGAAAGGGACAAGGGAAGCAAGAGAAATGATCTGCTGTGCTTAAAGCAGAGAAATGTCAATTTTAAACTATATTGAATATGGTAAGAGTCCACTGGCTGGGTGTAAGTATTACATCATGAAGTCAAAAACCCAGAAAAAGAGCACTTGGCTCAAGAGGTTAGAGTGCATGAAACTCAAAATTTCAGCTTTCACTTTCTCAGCTTTGAAAGTTGTTTTTAGGCTTCCTGGAAATAAAGACATCCTACCAATGTTAAGGTAACAGTTAATATACTGATGCCGGGAACAGTAGGATATCAAATCAAACCCGCATTGACTACCTAGTTTACAGTATCATCTGACTTCTGCTAACCTAAGGTCAAAAGCCAAACATGATTTCACATTTTTCAGGCCTCAAGTCAAAATCAATGGTCGGGACCTACGCATGATAAAAAATGCATTTAACATTCATCATATGAACTAAATTGTCAGCTAGTTCATACAAATTAGAGATGAAGCAGTTCGAACTTGAAATTAACCAAAATATGGAATCCCATATCATACCTTGTTGCTAATTGAAATGACTCAAAGCTGGGTAAGCGACGAAGAAATGCTGCAAACGAAAATAAACAAACAAATAAACAGATAAATAGACAACTATTTACTCAATTGATGAAAAATTAATCGTAAACAAAGCAAGAAAGAAAGTTTCTTAGCTGAAGACCAGCAAAGTGGCCCTCAATATTACATAAGTATGCGGCTTCACTAATGTTATCAAGCTAGAATTACTCTCTGTCAGCTTTACGTGACTGCCAGTTAAAGAGGATACCTAGAGCAAACAAGCTCTAGTTCTTGGCTCTTTCAAAAATTGAAAATATTTTTTCAAGGATGATGTGCAAACCGACTCTCTATTTACATTTTACAAAGGGTAAGGCAGCATATACATAGATCTCCTTGGAGCGCACTTTGGCAGGATCCACATCCAGTTTGTCATTGCTATGGTAAGCTCTCATTATACCCTCAGGTTAAAGATATAAGGTAACAGCAAATAGGATTGAAGTGATTACAGGGATCAAAAGGAAACATTTGACAGTCAACATCATTGGAGTACAATGGAACCTGATCTCTTTAGCAGTAGATGAATGTCCTGGCAACTTTTAAGTTGTAACAGTTGATCTTGAACTTAGTGAAAGGATTGAATCTTTTCACCTCATGTCACATTTTGGACCCTTATTTTAAAAGTTAAGAGGTTCAGACACTAATAGAAAGTAATCAATTGAAAGAACTCCTGCATCCACACAAAAAAAAAAAGAACAAAAAAAAAAACACACAAAACAAAGAGAACATTTCTTTCAGAACAATTTGACCGAACCTGACCCGTGGGCCATGACAATATTAGGGATAACACAGCCAGGATAAAGAAAACATAATCAGAAAAGAGCAAATCAATATTGGGAAATGAAAATGTTCACACAATGGAGACAATTAATTTCTTCAATGGAAACAAGTAGATTTTTCATCATATGAAGTAACAAAAAATCTTAAAGTACAGTCAATAGCTCCAGATTAAAATTACCCATGCAGCAGTTGACACACGCATATGTAAAAAGCAGGTAGGAAAGCAAAGAGCAAATTCTAAAGAGTTATTACTTCTGGGAATGAAAGCCTTTGTAAAAGTACAGATACCCACCTTTGTCTTCCCAGTTCGCAAACACACCCTCAATAGCAGGAAAAATGTTTGGTGTGAACACATACACACCACAGTTTATTAAATCACTAACCTGCACAAAAGACAAATCCTGGGTTACCACAACGGCATAGAAGCTCCTGAGGGAACTACTATTGCTTGAATAGGACACATACAAACGTCTCAGGTTTTTCAGTGTAATGCAATAGCTCTTTGGTGTCTGGATCTGCAACCAACTCACCAAACTGGCTAGCTGATTCAGCAGAAACCTGCATTTAGAATCTCTATATAGGTGAATCAACAGCAATAGAAGCAACTATGATATTTCATAGAATGATTTCCAGTCGTAGCTAACCTTAATTACTAACATTGTACCCATGCCGCCATACCTCTTGTGGGCATCTGGACATGTCCAAAAAATATGGCATCAGATCCCCACGGAGGAAAGAAAAGTAAATCAAGAGGCAAAATAAAGGATATCACAAGACAGTTAACTGCAGCCTAAAGAGGTTAACTAATGGTACAGAAAGTGATCTATGCCTAAAATAATATGGAGCACACCAGTGAAAATGCAAGAACTAGTAAGTGAATTACCTAGCATCTCTGATAGGGGGAAACTGCAGCAAACGTCACAATTCAGAAGAAAAATATGCGACTGCAAATGAGGAGAGAAAAACAAGAGATATCATGAATCTTGAAATCCAAGACCTGCACCATTAAGTTAGAATCAATGCTCACTACAGGACACCAACCCTTCCTCTAACAAATACACACACATATGAACCCCCTCCCCCTTCCCACAAACACACACGAAAAGAACGAGAGAGAGAGAGAGAGAGAGATGAAGAACACTCAAATTGAAAATGACAGACCTCTTAAGAAATATGATCAGATTATAATAGTACCAATTCCCCATAGGATAGCATACAGTTACGCTCATAACTAAACATTATCATACAAGACATAGAGGATTACAAACCGGCTCATCCTCCATGATCATATCTTTAAAGTAATACAGTGAACCGGCTGAACCATGTGGCCTGTCTTCTTTCAAGTATCTGAAATGAAACGAATTAATGAAACTCAAATTTAGCCGCAGATAACCAACAATAAATAAAAACAGTGACTTCAAACTTCAAACTGCATCCACGACAGCCAAGAAAACAAAGAACCCCAATTTACAACTACCAGAAGTTGAGCACTTCATACCACATAAAGCCCTCGGATCCAACTGTACAAACAACATTATCTTGACCGCTTGAAATTACATCACAAATCACATAATCAAGATATTTCCATAAGCCCATTGTCAGATTGATTGAAATAGCGAAATCCAAAATCCAGGGTACCTCAGTATATGTCTCAAACTCCTAGTCAAGCCATAACAGTGAACCAATCAAAAGAACAGCACAGCAGAAGTTGAACCCACCTAACAGGAACCTTGAGCTCATTAGAGATTGAAGACACGTACAGGGCAAACTCCCGTTCTTCATAGAACCCGATAAGAAAAATCTGAACCAGATTTGGTATCTGCACATAATGAATGAAAAAATTGAATCAATCTTAAACCAGTTCACCAACAAATTCCAATAGCATAAGCATCAAGGAAAAGGGCCATAGTCATACTCTTTTACAAGCTGAAATGGGGTGGTGAATCATAGGCTGCCCAGCAATAGGGAACAAGGGTTTTGGAGTATTGAATGATAATGGCCGAAACGAAGTTCCTGCCATTGACCCAATTCATATCAAAGCTTTAAGAAATCAACCCACCATTGAAATCGGAAAATTGATCAAGCGGGCATGGAATTTTAAGCAGAAAGTTCTGATTTTTATGAATGAATGAGTATCATACCTTTGGTGGTCGGACCACCCACTAAGATTACAGCAACTACTTTCCCCTCCATTAGCAGATCTAGCGTAGTCTTGTGATCTGAAGCCTCTGGGAGATCTTTCGGAACACAGAACTCAGGGAGTGTTTTTGAAGTGTTCTCTCTACACATACACACTAAGTTTTTTTACGCTTGTACTTTGCGGGTTACGGCTATGGCCCTGTTCTGTTTCGTATTTTTTCGAATTTAGTTTAGAGCGTACATTACAGTTACTTATATTCTTTTACAGCTCCTTATATCTTTTTACATCTTCTTACATCTCCTTACATATTCTTATATCTCCATACATCTTCTTACATCTTATAATATTATGTACAATCGGGTGAACAACTCAGGCCTTGTTCTATTTCGCGTTTTTTAAGATTTAGCTAAGAGCTTACATCTCCCTACATTTTCTTACATCTTCTTACATCTCCTTACATCTTCATACTTCTTCTTACATCTCATAAATTTTCTATAACATTTATTTGTTTTAGTTACAGAAATATATATATTTTTTAATGATACTACCAATATACAAAATTTATACATATTTTATAAACACAACATTTACATAAACATAAAAATATAATATAACAACGTAAATTATATTTGAGTTTCGACGAAAAATATATATTTTTATAAATGACCATGCATTTATTTATATAAACATTATTTACTTAAAATAGGAATTTATTTGAAGAGTTGTATTCAATTTTATCAAAAAAATTTATTTTTTTTTTGTTATACTTTGCTTATTCAATCAAACTAATGTTAATATAAAAAATCACCTCAAGTGGACGAAATTGTATTCACCAAATTCATGGGGATTAATATATTTTATTGTTGTATAATTAACTTAATTAATTATTTATTTTCAATAAGTATATTATTTTAATATTATTATTTTTCATCCAAAATGTTCATTGTAAAATAAATTATACTATACAACTCTTTTATAATTCAACAACTCCTTGTATCTATCCTTATAGCTTCTTACAACTCCTTACAGCTTCTTACATCTCTTTACAGCTACTTACAGCTTCTTACAGCTCCTTATATCTCCTTATATCTATCTATCTATCTAAAATGCGAAATAGAATGACCCACCAACAACAACTTTGAGTTCTCCAACTGCTGAGCTTTGACCCATTTTTTAAAAACAAAATTCATACTCCTCAATTTTTTGAAATCGTGGTTTTGATTTTCCCTATTGTTAGATTACTCTTTGTTGTTTCGATTGCTTTAGTGTTAAGCAATTATTGAATGACTAGGTTTGATCTTAACATCGCTATTAATGTTGAATCTTCATCAAACAGAATTATTTGTCAAGTTTGATAGCATTTTTTCGATCTCTATTTTTGTTTTTGCTATTGAAAGTTGTATTCGTAAATTTTGCGTTTTAATGAATTAATTTCGATATTTTCAAACTGGATTGCATTCATTATATGTAGATTTTGGTTTGTGACATACGAGAAACGATAGCTCACCATTATGAGTTATGTGCTCACTAAATATAGTCATTGGCTCACTAGCGGTATACATTTAGGTCACTATAAAAAATATGTTACCCTATGCTACAGAACAATTTTTTGCTTACTGAAAGAAACGTTTGGCTCACTATGATTAACCTGCGTGCTCACCAATGTTGCATTATAGCTCACTACAAATGTTATGGTTGTTTTTTCAGATAATATTTTCATTGTTGCTTTATACATATGAGAAACAACAGCTCACAAATATGAGTTATGTGTTCACTAAATATAGTCGTTGGCTAACTAAAGAAATACATTTAGCTCACTTGTATTGAGCTTGTATTTAGCTTGTGTTCGTTAATTTTGCGTTTTGATGAGTTAATTTCAAGATTTTCGAACTTGATTGCATTCACTCCATGTAAATTTTAGTTTGTAACATATGAGAAACGATAGCTCACCATTATGAGTTATGTGCTCACTAAATATAGTCGTTGACTTACTAGTGATATACATTTAGCTCACTATAAAAAATATGTTGCCCTATGCTACAAAGCAGCTTTTTGCTCACTAAAAGAAACATTTGGCTCACTAGGATTGACATGCGTTTTCATCGATGTTGTATTATACCTCACCACAAATGTTATGATTGTTTTTCCAAATGATATTTTCATTGTTGCTATGTACATATGAGAAACAACAGCTCACCAATATGAGTTATGTGCTCACTAAAGAAATACATTTAGCTCACCTGTATTGAGCTTGTATTCAGCAATCATAAATCAGTTCTCCACTTACCAAATGTAATTACTATAATTAATCTTGTGCCTAATAGGAAAAACAATAGCTCATTATCAGTATAGCTCACTATAAAAAATCTGTTGCATTGTACTACATTTTATAATTCACCAAATATTTATCATGGTTCACTAAATAAATGGCATAACTCACTAAAAAGAATAGTATAGATAGCCAGCAAATAATATTGTGAAGTTCTTGAGTAATGTTACAGCTCAATCATTTTTTACTATGACATAAGGGTATTTGTATTATATTTTGTGAGTATAATAGAAATGTAGTAAATTAATTAAATATAGTCCAACTCACTAAATATATGCCATAGCTCACTAAATGTATGTCATAGCTCACTAAAAAAATGTAGACAACTAGAATATAGTTTAGTGAGTTTCAGATAAACAATAACATTTTTTTTTGTACAATAGCACATTTAATAAGTTATATAGTATTTTTACTAAGTAAAACTTCGGTACATAAGATACATTAGTTTTAGTATGTCAGCTCACTAAAAGTGCGTATTAGCTTACCAAAACTGTGTCTCAACTCATTAAAATATTTTAGTGAGCTATACATTATTTTTAGTGAGCGAAACAAGATACGCAACAGTATATTTTAGTGAGCTATATGGTATTTTAGTGAGTCGAAATCTGACAGTTTTCTTTGTGGGCCCGGTTGTACAATTGCATTTGTACAACCGGGTGGACGATGTAACAACTGGATTTTCTATAACATTCATTTATTTTAGTTACAGAAATATGCATATTTTTTTAATGATACTGCCAATATACAAAATTTATAAATATCTTATGAACACAGCATTTACATAAACATAAAAACATAATATAAGGACGTAAATTATATTTGAGTTTTAACATGAAATATAGATTATTATAGATGACCATATATTTATTTATATTTAAAATTATTTACTTAAAATACGAATTTATTTGAAGAATTGTATTCAAATTTGTCAAAAAAAAAGTTTTTTTTTGTGATACTTTGCTTATTCGATCAAGTTAATGTTCATATAAAAAATCATCTCAAGTTGACGAAATTTTATTCACCAAATTTATGGAGATTGATATATTTTATTGTTGTGTGATTAACTTAATTAATTGTTCATTTTCAATAAGTATATTATTTTAATATTATTATTTTTCATCCAAAACATTCATTGTAGAACAAATTATACTATACAACTCTTCAACAATTCAACAACTCTTTACATCTATCCTTACAGCTCCTTATACCTCCTTACATCTCCTTACAGCTCCTTACAACTTATTACATTTCCTTACAGCTCTTTACAGCTTATTACAGCTCCTTATATCTCCTTACATCTATCTATCCATCTAAAATGCAAAATAGAATAAGCCCTTAGACAACAACCCCCCCCCCCCAAAAAAAGTCCATAGATTAAGGGTTAGATTCCCCCCCTCTCAATTTGTCAAAAATTCTATAGTACATATCCATGTATCTAATTATGTATACACCTATATAAAAAGATATGTATCATACTAGATACATATGTTTGTATCTAAGAATTTTTGAAACACATTACACAGTCTCTTATATAGGTGTGTACATAACTAGATACATGGATATGTACCATAGAATTACTGTCAATTTGTAACAATTATCCTAATTATTAAATGTTCTTGTTATCACAATTTTCATTTGATTTGCTTAACAGGTATGATAAATCACAGTTAGACGTTATCCTTTTTTTTCTTTTTGATTAGGTTATATTTTGGATCGTACTTTGAGATATTTACTGTGTCATTTTTTTACTACTTCATTAGAAGTTTATTAATTACTTAAAGAAAAAGGTACACTCTCATATAGACGAGTATAAACACTTCCAATTAGAGCGCAAATCTACTATAGAAATATGAATTCGAAGAATATTACCCTTGTAGACCTGTCTTGCAAACAGCTAACAATTCGATCCCATAAAGAAGAACATCATGAAAAGAAGTGATATTACTCTCCAATAACAAGAGACAACACTAGCCATTAAAAATGATGGTAGAAAACTCTCATAAATGAAGAGTGAATATTTATTTTGTAAAGAAAATACTAGAAATAATGTGAATGGAAATAGGACTAAATAGAGAAAGCTTGGTATGTATATATTTACACATATAATTTAATGAAAGTAAGGGTTATTTTTATTTCATAAGTGAGGCTGCATGATCTTACAAGAGTTACAAAGATAAAATGCAATTACTCTTTAAACAATCAATGTAAATATGTGGTATCTCTAACGTATCTCATATCATGATTATTTATAATTTAATTACATTCTCGAAAGTGAGAATTTAATTGTCTTACAGGACTTATGGAGATAAATCATCATCGATATAATTACTGGGGATACTTAAGCTGAACTTTTTGGTGATGTTGTGATGCTTAGGCCTTCTTTTGAAGATCTTCACTCCGTTGATTCACCTGAAGTGTTAATCAATACCTTGGACGTGAATTTCATAGCTGATGAAATCATACTATCACTGGAGTCCAATGCGTATAGATTTGATGTCATGGATTTTAGATCTCAATGTGTTTGAGATTTGAGGGTGATGATTCATCAGCAATTCAGATGATCAAGATGCATTTGTATTTACCTTCGAACTTGGCTTGGGCAATAAATGCCAATCTCGAGTAGGGCATGCTTACCATTGACAGCAGCAATGAAGCAACCATAATTTACCAAATTCTCATTAAGTCTCAATGACAACGATGATCAAATCATTCATTGAAGCAGGAAAACTTCAGAAGATAAGGTCTAACATCTTGACTATGGTCATAACTAAAACTCAAGGGATTTGAAGTGACTAATGACATCATCAAAAGTGTACCTTTCTTTTCAAAGATGCCACTCTTAAGAATTTTACAATTAAGCGTGCTGGTTTTGAAAAACTCTTGAAATGAGTGGTCTCTTGAAAAGCCTCCCGGACATCGTGTTAGAGAGGACGAAGCACACGAGAAATGTTTGTGGTATTTGCGGGGCCAATTATTAATCTTTGAAGTTGTTATTGGTAATTGTTCGCAATCGGGAAGGAGTCGGGTTGTTACATAATGAGTAGTGAATAAGAAGATCAATTGACAAGATTGGTGAAGGTGGAAAGCTTGGGGTATTGAACTGTGAGGATGAGCATGAGTATATGAATATTTGTCCTTCACTCTTAGGGCATGTTCTTTTTGTGGGTAAATTAGGGTGGGTAAAAGGGTAAAATGGGTTGAGGTTTGTATTTTAAAATTAATTCACGAAAAGAACAGGCCCTTAATGTAGATGGTGCATACTACTATGGATCAAGGGCTTCCACTATTATTTTTTAAGAAGGTTGCTTTGTTGGTCTGATTAGATTAGGTAACAATGTCAATATATGAATTAGGATGCTCAATTAAGAACCAGTTAATTTTCAACATTTTTTTTTTTTAAAAAAAGAAGCAAGTTGGAGCAGATTTGAATAGATGAGAACCTATATGAGCAATTTTGGAGCAATTTTGTGAGGTAATTAGAGTAGCTTGGTGCAAGTTGAAATAAGTATAAACATATTTCATTAATTTGAAGCATGTTTAAGTAAAGCAGATTGAAGAATGTGCATGTTCAACATGCTAAAAATAAATACGCCTTAAGTTAGATGGGTTACGTTATACTTTACGAGGAAAGTTTTTACTGTGAATAAAAGGTAGATGTGCTTATTGAATGAGCTATTTCTTTTAGCTGAATGATTGAATGAACTACTTGTTGTATCATTTTTCTTCTTCCTTAGATTTTATAATGATTTAAAAAAAAAGATTGAGCAAGGATGGAACACATTCCTATTTTTTTTTTTTTAAGGAGCATCGCCAAAGTTTAAATTTATTTTTAAGCAGGAAAAATTATTTATTTAGTTATAAATAAATTGCCCCAAAAAAATCCTTTTAAGGCGGCGTTGTTTTTATTTGTAAATTTTAATTTACCAACTTCAACCTAAAAAAAATTCAATTTCAATCCACTTCAATCAACTTCGATCTACTTGAACCAATTTTAACTAATTTTTTATTATTTTAACTAATTTTTATCTATCGTATAAAAAAAAAATACATCAACTTTAATCAATTTTAACCTACTTTAATTTACTTCAATCTAATTTAATAAAAAATAAATATTTTACCATATTTCCATTCACGTCTGTCAATCAACTTTGCTTATTTTATAATCTGTATTTCTCGATGGAAAGAGTAGGCCCTAAGTAGGACGGCTGAGCATTGGGGTTTTGTCGTTTTTTAGGTGCAGCCGTGCAGAGTCGGATCAATTGCTCCGATTACCACCACCGACAAACAACCGAATCGTTTCCAATCGTCACCAATTGCAGTCTTGATTCGCATGTCGTTGCTCTTCAGGTACATAATTTCTTCCAATCTCCCCTCCTAAACCCCAATTTCTGTAGGTCATAATCGCAAAATCCTCTCAAAAGATCAATGTACAAACCCTAGGGTTAAAGTTAGCGTTAGGGTTGAGGTTGGGGTTTTTTTTTTCCTTCTTTTTCCCTGGTCTCATTTCTGTAAAACCCAATTCAATTTTGAGTTAAAATTCAATGGGGAAGAACGAGTTTCTAACCCCCAAAGCAATTGCGAATCGAATCAAAGCAAAGGGTCTTCAGAAGCTTCGATGGTACTGTCAAATGTGCCAGAAACAATGTCGAGACGAAAATGGGTTCAAGTGCCACTGTATGAGCGAGTCTCACCAGCGTCAGATGCAGATTTTTGGGCAGAATCCTGATCGTATTGTCGAGGGTTTTTCTGAGGAGTTCGAAACGACGTTTCTTGAGCACATGAAACGCAGCCACCGGTTCAGCCGTGTGGCTGCCACTGTAGTTTATAATGAGTATATAGCTGATAGGCACCATGTTCATATGAATTCTACAAAGTGGTTGAGTTTGACCGAATTTGTGAAGTATCTGGGTAGGACTGGCAAGTGTAAGGTGGAGGAGACCCCAAAGGGGTGGTTTATTACTTATATTGATAGAGATTCTGAAACCCTTTTTAAGGATAGGATGAAGAATAAGCGGATGAAGGCAGAAATGGTGGAGGAGGAGAAGAAGGAGAGGGAGATTTTGAAGCAGATTGAGCGGGCTGGGCAGATGATGCCCGTGTCTGAAAATGAGCAGATGCCAGAGAAAGAGAGGGAGGAGAAGGAAAGGGCAGAGATTGCTGGTGGGAAAGTTGCATTTGCGCTTGGTGGGTCATCGAAGGCTAGTGCTGGAAGTGGTAAGGAGAAAGGAGAAGGGTTCAAGGTTGTGTTTGAGGATGTCGATGAGGCTGAGAAAGTGCGGAAGAAGGCAAAAACTGATGCTGCTGTGGTTTCTGCTGCTGGTGGTGGTGGTCGGTCCGCCTTGGAGGAGTTGATGAAAGAGGAGGAGAAGGTTAAGGAACGGCTTAACAGGAAGGACTATTGGCTCTGCGAGGGAATCATTGTGAAAGTTATGAGCAAAAAATTGGCTGAGAAGGGTTACTATAAGAAGAAGGGGGTTGTGAAGAAAGTTATAGACAAGTATGTTGGGGAGATAGAGATGCTTGATACAAAACATTTGCTTAGAGTGGATCAGGCTGAACTCGAAACGGTCATTCCGCAGATTGGGGGTCTGGTCAGGATAGTTAATGGGGCTTATCGAGGATCAAATGCTAGGTTGGTCTCCATTGATACGGACAAATATTGTGCCAAGGTCCAGATAGAGAAGGGGGTGTATGATGGCAGGGTGCTTCCAGCTGTGGAATATGAAGACATAAGCAAGATTGCTCAGTGACAGTGAGATTGTGTAAACCACTCACTGGATGGCACCTTGTAATATGCTTGGTAGCTATATGGCGCTTGTAATTTGCAACTGAAATGCCAGGTTAATTTCATGTTATTTATCACAGTTAGGCAATTTTGTTTTCTGTGCTGGGTCCTTTGGAACGCCAAGCAACCAACCCCCGCCCTCCCCCCCAAAAAAAAGGATCGAAAGAAGGGCGTGAAATAGACAAATTTGTTTGATTGTTTCCTACCTTTCAACTTTGAAGTTGATGATGGATGTAGCATATGGCCACACTTGCTGTTCGGTCTATTTTATTTGTTATCAGCACTTTTTACATACCTAGCTTCGGCAATGATGCTGGCTTCTGTCCTTCTTCTGTATGATGGCAAGTTGCCTGTGTCTGTTTTAGGTTTGCAACTCTTTTTCGTTTTCTGTTTTTTCCCCTTTGCATACGTTTGCAACCGTTTTTAATGTCTCTGTATTTTTGCAACCGTTTTTAATGTCTCTGTATTTATGCTTTTTGAGTTTCCTCGAGATTTAATGCCTTCATGTGTTATCAGTAATTGGGACTTATGGCTTTTGCTTTCTGTTAACTGTGACTATTTTTTTTCCTTTAGGCCTTGTCTGATGTCGATTCTATTGGTTTTCCTGTTCCTCTATTTCATTTGATTCAATAGCGAGCCCTTTGTATTATCTATTTGAGCGTGTATCCTTGATTTAAATGCTATGATTCAGAATGTGGGAGTCATTTTCTTAGTCCTGGATTAGATTACCTTTGAAAGAGGAAAGAATGTATTTTATGAGTTTACAATGTGGGAACTTGATTTAGCCTCACTCTTGTTTGAATCTTGATCCAAGGGAGTTGTTACCCTTTATTGCTGCCCTGCTTATGTCACTTCTTGGATGCCTTTCTATGTAGTATCCTTCTAGTGCATTATGGATACCACCAACATTTGAGATATTTGCCAAGAAGGGGGTTTTATTTTTATTTTTTTTTGCCAAACATATTTATTGATTGAGGTTTGTTTTGGGAGTTGTGAAGTCTTTGGTAGGTTTTCCTGCTCTTTTATTTATGTTTCTCGATTATTAGTGAAAACTACCACGATCTGAGATAGGCTAGGACCTAGGACTGGGGCTATGTGACAGCTAAGTAATTTTATGTATAGATCTGTCTAGTTGTTTTGAGGTTAGTCATGGGCGTGGGAAGGAAAATTGCTGCGGTGCATGGCTCGTGTTGATCATCTGAAGATACTCTACTTTAGCTGCTCTATGTAGCAAGAGTCAGTTTTCTAGTTAGTTGTGTTGTAGGGGCATCCAGTGTGGCGGGCCTCATGGGTTCATGAGAAGTGTCCTATTTAAGATACTCTGCTGCTTGTCTTCTTATCCCTGTCCCTTGCTGTTATGCTTTTCGAGGCACCAATGTCAAATTTCTGGTCTTTAGCTGTTATGGTGCTTGTGCTTCAGGGCAAAGTACCGCCTTTTATGGAGTAGCTTCTGCTTTATTCTCGTGGTTCTTTTGGAAACACTCTGATGACAGTCCTTGCACGGTGCCCGGTCTACTTCGCCAATTGGGGAATTTGTCCTTGGTTCAGTTGGCAGTGATGACAACGATTCTTCTTCTTTACCAATCAGGTTTGTTTGATACATGAAAGATCAGGCCTGAACTTCGAGCGTGCATTCCTGGTCTAGTCTTCTATCGTGCAGCTTAAATCTTAGCTTTCTTCTTGATGTTCCCTGAGCACCTCCGCTTGTTTTTTCTCGTATGGTGTCATATTGTATATTTATGCAGTGGATTGTGCTCAGAGCTAGTAGTACTGGAACTTTCAGTTCGGGCAAGATTTTCCAGCTCTCATTCATCCATTATTGTAATGACAAGTTCAAGTACTTGCATTTTGGATCAGTTCTCTTGAAGGGTGATGAATCTTAACAAACATCAGCTTATTGCATGGAATTTCCAGAATGAGTGGGCACCATGGAAATCATGATCTTCCTTGTTATTGACCTATGCCTCTCTTGGTTACATGTTATCGGCTTCTAAGATATAAATGGTTAAATAAGAATACAAGAAATAGAAAATGTGAGTTTTTGGTAGTTGTTATTAAAGTCTTGGTTCGAATTTTGTTTACGCTGATCTTTGCACCTCGTTAAAAAGAAAAAAGAAAGAGGGAAGGAAAGACTTTATCCCTCTGAAAAATCTCAACAGTCCAAGGAGAAGGTTCAATTGGTAAATGGTGATTTTAAGATGGGATTTTTTTTTAATTAAAATGAAACTTCTACTTAAAGCTAGGGGTGTGCAAAATCGGTTAATCGGTTCATTGGTTAACCGAAAATTCGGTTAGTGAAAACACTGAACCGTAACCGAACCGAAATTTGCGGTTAACCGATTTGTCGGTTAACCGAATTTTCGGATCGGCCAAAATTTGATCCGTAACCAAACCGAAATATTCGGTTAACCGCATTTTCGGATCGGTTAACCGAACTTCCGGTTCAGTTAACGGTTAACCAGAGTACTGAAAAAAAATAAAAATAAATTTGGTACACTTTCCATATCAAATTAAAAGCACTTTTTCAATATCAAACTCAAGTTACTCAACCATGCTTGCAATGGCAGTGGCCACTGGCCAGTCAGCACTCAGCAGTGCACAACCAGCACCATTAGTCTAGCAGGCAGCAGTGCAGCACTCAGGCTACTCAGCAGCAGCCAGCAGAAGCAGACCAACAGTAGCAAGAAGCAGTCTCAAACAGCAAGAATCCTAGGACTGAAGAGAGGGAATTACAAGTTTACAACCTTGAAATGAAAACAACAATATCCATAAGTCCATAAGGACCATAACCAACACAAAATGTCCTGGGGAAGGGGGTTAAAAATACATAGATGTCTAAATTATAAACTAGAACACATGATAAACATAAAGTAGCATCCCATAAGCTCCAACTCATATATCATCCGATGCAACCATTGACTCATCTATCGCAATTGTAGGTTGCTCCAATGTCAAGTCATGCAAACCTAGAACAAAAAAAAAGTTTAGGACTATACATATAATAATAAGAGCAACAAAATCAATAATAAATATGAATAAATACATAAATACAAGCATAGCAAGAAGTAAGAACAAGAAAGCTTACTGTTTTCCAAATCCTCCAATTCAAGAAGACTCTCTTCCAACACAATAGGGCCATGTGACTTGTGTAACTAATCTTGAGCACAAATGAGAGCTTCCGCTATCCTAGGAGTTAAGGAACTATGGAAAGAATCAAGAACACGACCTCCCGTGCTAAAGGCGGAATCAGAAGCAACCGTGGAAACCGGCATAGCAAGCACATCTCGGGCTATCATGGTGAGAATTGGATATCTCTTGTTTTGATCTTTCCAAAATTGCAAAACATCAAATGTCTCGTCATTTTGCTCACATTCATCACACAAGTATTTGTCAAGCTCACTCTTCTTCTCACTTTCTAGAGTTCCCTTCTCTTGCCTATACTTCATACTCAAAAGCTTATTCACATCCAACACCAACTCATTAGAAGGAACACTAGATGCCAAAGGAGTACTAGCACAACTCAATCCTTCTATTTTCCTCTTTGGCTGATGAAGAGAAGATGCATAGAAGTCAAACATGGACCTTAAAGTAAATTTGATCTTGAGGTACAACATATTGGCACTTTCCACATTGTAGTTGGTCCTAACAAGCCATTCAACGTAATCCAACTTGTGTCTTGGGTCAAGCACCAAGGCAATGAACAACAAAATGTTGATATTTTTAACATTTGCCCAATACTTGTCATATTTAGTCTTCATTGCATGTGCCATGCTCCGAATGTACTCATCCTCATTATCACAATAAGTAGATATCAAATAACCAACTCCATAGATTTGAGGCACATAAACATTACCCGTCACATAAAGACTCCCAGATAACTTCAAAGTTGTTTCATAAAAGATTTTCAAAAAGGGTAAGAATGCCTCAATTCTATTCCAATCATATTCAGTTGGTGGACCACCATGCCTTCTCAATTCTTTCACAAAAACACCACCCTTAGACTCCAAATTACTAAATGCTTTTCTAAACTTGGAGGCACAAGCAAGCATTAAATAAGTGGAATTCCATCTAGTTTCAATATTCAAACAAACAAGACTTTTGGACTCAATATTTTCCTCTTCAACACAAGCTTTAAACTTTTGAAGTCTTACAGGGGAAGACCTTACAAATCTCACAGCAGCACGAACTTTAACTATCGATGGGTCAAGATCTTTCAATCCATCCTTCACAACAAGATTCAAGATATGTGCAACACATCTCATATGCAAATAATTGCCATCCAAAATACTCCCTCCCCAATGGTTAAGTCTCCTTTTCAAATATTGAATGGCTACATCATTTGAGCTTGCATTATCAATAGTAATTGTTAGAATTTTTTTCAAATCCCATTCAACCAAGCATTTCTCAACTGCCCTCCCAATAAGTTCCCCAGAGTGGCCAGCTATAGGACAAAAATTAATTATCCTCTTATGCAAATTCCAATTATCATCAATAAAATGAGCAGTAAGACACATGCAACTTAAGTTCTGACCCGAAGTCCAACTATCCGTAGTAAAACAGATCCTCGAGGACAATTTTTGAAAGAAACTTTTCAACTTCTTCCTTTCATCAATATAGAGTGCATAACAGTCTCTAGTGATTGTGTACTTTGAGGGGACAACAAAATCAGGATGCATAGTTTTGCAAAAATCACGAAACCCTTTCCGTTCAACATGTATGAAAGGCAACTCATTCGCAATAACCATTCTAGCAATTGCTTTCCTACTAACATTATGATCAAAATGCCAACTCTTAGGGACAGAAACAGTTTGCACAGACCCATCTTCATTAACAATTGTCTTAGTATCAAAATCAATCAACTTTTGCATCTTATCCAAATTAGCAGGATACTTCTTACACCTATCCAAATGATTTTTCAAAGCAGTAGTTCCATTTCTAGACGAGGCACGAATCAACTTACTACAATATTTGCATTTGATAGCCCCTGTACCAGTTGTGCGATGAAAATGAGACCAATATTTGGATTCTCTCCTAGTACCACTTACGCTGGGCTGAGGTGGTTCAACAGCACTAGTAGTTCGCTGCTTTTTAATCTTCTTTCGTAGAACTTCCTGTTGCTCTGGTTCTGGATCTGGCTCTGGCTCCTCCTCCTCTATCTCCTCCATTTCAGTGTCTTCACTCTCACTTCCACCATCACTTATGTTCACATGAATATCATTCATGTTGTTACTACAGGTTGAAAACATTTAGTCCCTAAATGCTGAATCAGACATGCCAAAATACCAATAACTTAATAAGTATACAACAACAAATACGAGTTATTCTAAAATGAACTAAGTCAAAAATGCACCATAAAGTCGAAACCAGATATGTAACACCAGCTCAAACCAGAAAAGGCCCTAGACTCTACAGCTAGCTTCTTAAACCCCTTTGAAGCAAACAAAAAAAGAGATAGAAAATCACCACCACCAGCCTACTACACCCCATCAAGGCATCAACAAGACAACAACCCCAATTTGTTGTTAAGGACTTAAGGTTAAGAGCTTCAATTCTCGGTGGTGGCGGCCCTAGAGTACAAATCGAAGCAACATACAAATCGAAACCAGAAAATGAACCAAAATCAGAAATTAAAACAAGTACAAATCGAAGCAACATACAAATCGAACCCAAAAAATGAACCAAGATCAGAAATTAAAACCATTTCTACTCAGAAAAAGGCCTAGAGTACAAATCGAAGCAACATGGATGACAATCACATATCAGAAAAATTGAAACAATAAATTCACACCACAAATCGAAACTCGGCCATAGTGAAACAGCAAATCGAAACAAGACAAATCGAAACAAAACTCGAAACAAATCGAAACCTAGACAAATCCAACCTAATCGAAACCATACTCATACATAAACAACCTGAAACAAATTGAAACCATACCCAGAAAAGTTGAATCGTGCGGCTCGGGCCTGTGAGAAAACTTGAACAACTCGAACAATCTTTGGCACTTGAAAAACTTGAACAAATGGGCATTGGGTGGCGGGTGCTCCAAGTCACGACGCTGGGGTTTCACGTTGAGGACTTGAGGGTTTGAGAAAAACTCAAACAAGTTGAAGAACTTTAGATCTGGGAGGAGGGAACCTTGAGTCAGTCACAAAGTGATGAAGAATTGAAGTATGGAAGAAGAAAGGGAACTGGAAGTCTGGAAGTGGAAGGGGGAAGACGAGTCGAAGACATCTAGAGAAGAGTAGAAGACTGAAGAGGCCAAGAGAGGTCTGGAAAGTAGTATAGGGTTTTCTACGCTCAGACACTCAGTCAGTAAGTTGCTCACTTTATATACCCAGACCCAAAAAAAAATAATCAGTTTTCGGTTAACCGCATTTTTTGGACAAACCGAACCGTGAACCGATTTCTTTTTCCGGTTCGGTTAACCGAACCGTTTTTTTTGGATAATTCACTCCGGTTAGCCGGTTTTTCGGATCGGTTCTCGGTTTCGGTTTTTTCTGTACACCCCTACTTAAAGCTTCCAGAAACACCAAATTTAAAAATGTATGGTAAAAATGGTTCAATTTTGGGTCTGGGTCCCCCCCCCCCCCCCAAATGAAAAAAGACTCTGTTCCTCAGAAAAATCTCAGAGTCTAAGGAGAGGTTTGGTCATGTACAGGTTTTGGATGTTTGAAATTTGTCAATAGGTAAATGGTGACTTTGAAAAAAGGAATTCTCTAAACAAAATGAAACTTCTACTAAAGCGCACACACAAAAAAAAAAAATCAAACTTGAAAATGTATCGTAAAAATTTTTCAATTTTGATTTCGGGTTTCAAAAATTAAAGCATAGGTCATATTCATATTTTTCGGTGTTGAATATTTCGGATTTTAAAAATAAAAGCTTATGTCATATTCATATTTCTATATTAAATGTTTATTCATTAGTTTATTTTGAATTTGTAATCCCCTGTACCCAGCTCTACACTAATTATTTTTCTTTTCTTCTTTTTGGTATATAGTTGACTTTGTGAGGTGTTATCTTGGCGCAGATTTAGTGGTGAGCCAATTTTTTGACTCACCGTTGGGAGCCTACCACTACCACATCAACCATCTCTCCTACCTTTTGTCTCATAATTCTTCTTTTCTCTAATGGAAGGCTCACAAGTTTAACTTACCAAATAAAATAATACCAATAGATCCACCTTACAACATACAACTTCTTTTTCTAAAATAAAAAAAAGAAAAACTAATAAAAAACAAAAAAAAACCCAAAAAAACAAGACTTTTTACTCATAAGTTGGCTCGCTAGGATGAGCCTCCTCACGTGGCCCAAGCTGTGAGGCAATTGCTGCAGACAATTCTTTGCCCACCTCACGTTCTCTCTCTCGCCGTTTGCCTCGCATGTCAACCGTTGGACATGCTCTTATAAATGTTTGCTAACTAGTCCAACAAGCACTAGTTAGATTATTCCTTATCCTATATATGCTGATCTTAAAAAAAATGTATATATGCTCTTTAAAAATAATAAAAGAAATATCACAAACAAATTAACAAAACAATATAACACTCAGTTATTCACCGCTGCTATGCTGGATGTTATCACTATATAAGAGCAATTGCAGCGCATGTCCCACCTTCCAATTGGAGGCATCTGCGTTCCAAGTTGGTTACTACAACGCATAGAATAGAATGGGGGTGGAAGGGACTGCCGTTCCATCTTGAGTTCCATTTGTTTTTGATTTTTTGTGACTTTTTATTATTTTTTCCTTAAAAATATTGGTTTGAGTGGTTCAAAAAGATATTGTATGTTATGGTCTTATGGGGTGAGTTCATGATAAATATTTTATTGTGTGATCCAAATTGAAATTTTGTGGGTTGAAGAGGTGAAGGAATGTAAGTTTCAAAAAATAAAATTTTTAATGATGTGAAGGGATAGTAAATCAACACTTATAGTCTCACACAGGAGAGAAGCTCCTAGATAGTCGAAACATACTTACACAATAGTTTCAAATGTGAGGAAAGATATTTTATTTGAATATAAAATCACCAAATTTTAACAATTACAATTTATTATGAATTACCGCGCTTAGATGTTTATTGATTACGTCGATGGATATAAAGCAATATCCTAATCTAGACAACTCCAATTCGCAAAAGCATATGATAGGTATCACTAGACCTAGGCCAAAAAATTGGGTACCTAGTTTCGAACCTAGTTGAATTGGGCCCAGGATTGGTTCAAAAATCCTAGAACTCGTTGCAATCGGGTCTGAAGCTGGGTCCTGAAAACTTGGAACCAGAACTTGACCCGTTACCCAATTGCTTGGTCCAATCAGCTTTTTTTTTTTTTAAAAAAATGTGTGAGTTGTATAAACCTGATTGCAAGTCTACAACCAAGATGGGTATAGCAGCCAAATATATGTCATGGTTAATGAGATAATGGTACCTCAACTGGACATACTTCAGATTTATGGACTACAAAAAGTCCGGGTGGGGCAGCCGTCTCCGAACCCTCATGATGCAAGGCGAAGACCCCCCATTTGGCCCCAACTTCTCGATCCCTCAGTTCACGATCTCCGTTGATAGCAGGTGTTGTTCTGTCGATGCCGCCATGATTTTCGGCTATATGTTGATGACTAAATCTTTTTGTTAGTGTATAACACTATGAGAAGATAGTATTTTTTATGTTTGGATGAAACGAAATGCTATTTATTAGTTAACCAGTTGGACTTTAATATAAGGTAGATGTCTAGTTGTCACTTTATTAAATTCAATTTTGAACAATCAATTAGTTAGCTTGTTTGGTGTGTTGGTTCTCTCACAATGTTGTCACAACCACAAACCTAAAATTTAAATGAAATAAAATAGAAGAAAATAAGAAAAAATTAGGAATCGAGTACCCGATTCTAGACCCGATCTGGTTCCAATCGGAATAGGTTCCCATTTTTTGAACTCGATTCCAACTGAGATCGGGACCGGTTTTATGAAAATGAACCGGATATCAAGTCAAACTTCCCCTCTAGGCGTTACTTTATAAATGTGAAAAGTCCTAGAAAGAAAAATGATTTTATATAATTTATACATCAAAATATGCTTCTGCTATTTAATTATACTATTTTTTTATTTAAAATATGATGGTATAACTTTTAAATCAACATAAAATAGTTAAGAAGTATCTTATAATAAAAGATTTATCATTTCACTTTGTGTTTTGTGTGCACTGCACTTTGCATAGTTGCATAGGAAAATTGAGAAGAGAAACGAGGAACCAACACGGTGCATTTGGGTGAGGGATCTGGAGAAGCAGTAAGAATGAGCGGGAAGTTCGGAGGAGGGAGGCCCCCAACCGGCACGCCGTCGCTGGCGTGGTCCTCCGTCGTCGTTGTCGTGTCTCTCCTCGCTGGCGCCTCCATCGTCCACAACATCTACAAACCCAATCTTGTACTCTTCTGATCTTCTCCTTCTCTCTCTTCCCTTGTCTTTCTTTTGGAGTTAAAGTTCATGCACGTCAGCTGTTTGTGAAAATGCCCCAAAGACGCTTTTTCCTCACTTATGCTTATATTTTGTCTTCCATGGTTTAATTGTTGGTGTTCTGTGGGTCTCTTTGAAAATTCAGCAACTGGGTCCTCTGGAACTTGCACTATTTATGCCACCATCTATTCCCTTCTTCTTAACTGATTTTTTGAAGATGCCTGGCAGATGTCTTATAATGGTCTTGAATGTCTACGCAATTTCTTAGCTCGCTGGAATATTTTTTGTTTTGGTTATTATGATCAGAGATTTGAGTGCCTACCTTCTATTCTATGCTTGGTGTGATTACCCTTGCAAGTTTCTCCGGGTTGCTTATCAAGTGAATGTCTTGATCTGCAGACATTGCCGCCTGTGGAAGAAGTTGCTAAGACCAAACAAAAGGAAGGGAAATGATTCCGACTTCATACCCTCCATCCTTTTGTTGTAAGTTTGATTGAACTCCGCGGCATTGCCATCAAATATTTTGATTTTTGAGCTAGGTGTTTGACTCTTTAAATCTAAGGTGGAGTATATGTATGTTCGCTATTGGTTGACTAATCACCATTACCAAAAATTTTTGGTTCATAGTGAGTATTTTGTATCTACGGCCAGGATTGCTTGTAGAGGTAAGGTTGCCTACATCTGGATCTCCTCAGACCCCGCGAAAGCCGGACCCACATTGGGAGTTGTTCTTGTAGTGAGTATTTTGTATTAGAAACAACAAAATTACCAAAAAATAACTACAAAGCATTGACTTAGTTTGTAGATAATTGTTTTTACCCTCATTATAAGTAATTAATAACAAAGCGTACTGCCTTTACCATTTGTATCACATGCCGCAAAAGTCAAATAGTCCAATGAATTCTTGTACTGAACTTGGCCGTCATTTTTGGCTGCTTAAAAGAGTTCGGGAGCTTTCACCAGGAGGCCATCAAGGGTGGTTAGCATGTTTATGGTTTGTTTATCTGGTTTTTGGTGTATTGCATTCTTCATTTGTTTATGTAACATGACCTATCGGGATGAAATGGAAGGAACACTTTGAAAATAAATTAGCTAGTTTAATTTATTGAAATATGATTGAAAGACCTCTCATGATCATGCTCCCAATAGTTTCTTTTTTTGGGGGGGGGGGGGGGTTATAACTTTAGTATCAATTTTTCACTTTATGATGTAGTTCTTGTGATTCATCTACCAATAGTTCTTTCTCTTTGGTTTTTGGTTTAATTTTGGTATTGATTTTTCACTTTATAACGTAGTTATTGTATCACCCACATTGATTTATGCAACATATGTAACTTTTTCCTTGGTAAAGCTTTGCATTATAATTTTCAGAATAGAACACAACCATAATTCTTCCATCTAGAGCCCCCCTCCTCTCGAGGAGGGCAAAGAGGAATGATGGATCCAAAAACACAGATAATACTCTCTTTCTATAATAATTTGCAACTGAGCCTCACATGCTTCCCTACCATAACATAGATTTCTCCCCTTCCTCCGGTACGCTGCTTATGCGGCCTGGCCTCTGCTGTCCTGTGCATCACATATTTTTTGTGTGAGCTGCCAGATCAATATGGTTTATTATACCCACAACCTGTTGTGAGGATTCGTCAGCGGTGATTCCAAGGAAATCCATGGTCAGCACTTGACATTGGGGAACCAAGGATTAGGGGCATGATTGTGACGATGTCATACTATGAGTGGGTGACCAATGTTGATCAGGAGACTTAAGTGGGGAAAATAGACATGGCAAGGGGGGAACTTGCAATGACTTGAGGCTCCCTTATAGCATTTCTGCAAGCCTACTAATTGGAGGCTTGCTTGAAGGGCTTGTTTGGATGCACCACAAGCTAACAATGACCATCTTTTGCTGTGCTTGTTTCTCTTTTGAAATCCCATGAAGCTTATGGGCCTCTCTAAGCTCAAATGGCTTGTATATCCAATGAGGAAAATATTGCTCACCATACCTGTAGGTTGTTTAATACTAGCACTATTATTTTTCCTGCAACCAATCATATTCAGTACTAGCATGCCGTAGCTGTAGACATCTGATTTGTGGGAAGCATGACCAGACCCTCTGCAGAACACTTAGGGAGCAACGTAGCCTGGAGTCCCTCTGGCTATGGACATAGTCACAATACTCCTTCTCAAGACGTGCCCTTGCTAGGCCAAAGTCGGATAATTTAGGACAAAAGTTTTCGTCTAGTAGAATGTTTGGAGGCTTAATGTCAAAGTGCAAAATTTGAGTCTGACGTCCTTGGTGCAAGTACTCTAATCCCCATGCAATACCTACTGTAATTTGGAGTACAACTCCCCATTCTAAGGCATTCTCCTGACCGTGCATGTACTTGTCTAGAGATCCATTAGGCACAAACTCATAGACCAATGCTCTTTGTCATCCTTGGAAGCAAAAACTAATAAGCGTAGCGATGTCAGCATGGTTCGTCCCAATGATGCTGGCAATCTCATTGATGAATTCCTTGCCATCACCCTCAGATTTCTTCAGCAGTTTAACTGCCACAAGGCAACCATTGTCTATTTCACATTTTTAGACACTACCATAGCCAACAACACTACCACCACCTCCCAGTGTGGGTCCCGCTTTCGCGGGGTCTGGGGAGACACTACCATAGCCACTTTCTCCTAATTTGTGCTTAAAGTTGCCAGTCATTTTCTTTATATCTGCATAGGTGTGCCTCGTCGGAGCATTTATACTATATAAGTAGGGTCTCAACATTTTGGTTGTCTCTTGTTTCCCCCTTTGTGAAGAAAGTTAAACTTCTCAATGTCGTTCTCCTTATGAAATATTAGAACACAATACTCGTCAATGCAACGACTAACCCTTCTGCTAAAACAGCTGTAGTCAAGAAGATATTATTTCAGTAATAGAATTGCTGCCTTGCTGGTAATATGAGAAGTTGCGCAACAGGGTGGTGATCAATTAGCTTTACCTAGTACTGCTTTGTGTAATTTCATGGGATGGAATTCTGCAAGAGCAAATCCTTCACTATTACTAGGTTTGAAATACTCGTGGAACTTGTTGGTGATTAAGATTTAAACAAGAATGACATATAAGGATTGATGACCATTGTAGTGGATACCGATTAAGAGGCTGTTTGGTGAGTGAAAAAGGAATGGGACTTGGTGAGTGAAAAAGGAATGGGACTTGAAACCTGAAGGTTCAAGTTCCTTATTGTTTGGTGAGAGTTTTTAAGGAAAGGAACTTGATACCCCCGGGTATCAAGTTCCTCCAAAATCCCTGGGATTTGAATCCCCCCACTTATAAGGGGTATCAAGTTACCAACCCTGAGGGATGAACATTATATTTTGAAAAACTAAAAAGAAAATAATTTATTTTTCATTTGTCAGCCATGAGTTTCTTTCGTTCTCAATTCTCATTTCCATTTTTAGTTCACTAACCCATAAATCTAGAGAGAGAGAGTAGAGCCGCCTTAGCCTCGCCACCGGCCGCCGAGTCGTCGTCGGCTGCTGAGTGGTTGTACCGGGTTTAAGAAAAAGAAAACATCTAGAGAGAGAAGGAAATTGAAGGCTGGTACTGTTGTGCAAATCAAACTTGTTTTCAACCAATTGAAGGTGGGTTGATGATGGTGGAGAGGAAGGATCCTCTGATTTTTTTTATTTTTTTTTTGTGACCCCAGATCTTCTCTTTTTTTTTGGGTGAAGAAACCCCAGATTTGGAAGGTAGGTGAAGAGGATGAAAGAGAATGAAGAAGCTATGGTGGTGGAAGCTGAAGAGGATGAAAGAGAATGAAGAAGAGGCCATAAGAAGATGGGTTGGAATGGTTGGATACGAAAAGCATTTTTTCTATAATTTTTTTGGTTTTTGTTTATGGGTTGAATTGAATATCTGTTTTTAGTGTTTGCATAGAGAAAATATTACAAATTATAAAATGATGATTAATTATTAAAAAATAATTAATTACAAATTATAAAATGATGATTAATTATTAAAAAAATAATCAATTACAAATAAATATAATGAAATACAAATGTCAAATGGTTAGAAAATAAGGTGCTTAAACTTCACTTTTAACAAAGTAAAAATAACGAAAATTAAAACAATAATTTACAATTACATATAATATTTCAATAATAAAAATAGGTTCGATTCCATTCCATAACTGCTCACCAAACAATGAGGATTGAAACTTGATTCCATTCTAGTTTTTATCAAACAACTCAGGATTCAAGTTTCATACCTAACCCCCCCGAATTCAAGTCATGATTCCATTTCATTCTAATTTTCTCACCAAAACAGGCCCTAAAAGGATTTAGGCCTCTAAAGAACAAGTGTAGACCTGACAAACAGGCTATTTAGTTTGGGTTGCGGTTTAAGGCATATTTGGTTTGGCAGATTTGGTAAGTTGCTTCCAATTTCGGTTGAGTCAAAATTATATGTACTACGTATGTACCTTATGGCTATGGTGATCATGGTGGCTTTGCTGATAAAGCTCTCCTTGATGCGTGTGCTAGCGTTGGCTCTTGAGCTGGTTTTTGTGGGTTGTAGACTTTAGTGACAATGCCAATGCCATTGCATAGTGTTTGGTTATCGTCATGTTGAGGCATATAGAAAACATTGTGTTGAAACATTATTATCAAATAGACAGATACAACTCTTTAGAATGACAACCATATTTAAATGCGTTACATACAAATTGTATTTGGCATTGGAAAGATGTTTGATATTGCATTTATGTGAGAGTAAAAACAAGGTGGGAAAGGAAAAAGTTGTGCAAATATTGTTTGAAAATATATAATTGAATCAGATCCAAACATATGCGAATCTAATTTGATTTGAATGATCCAACTCAAATGGAACATTTGATTTTGTTGGGTCTTATTTGGATCAAATTTTCAAGTCAAACATTAATCGGTTCAGAGTTGGAATATATTCGATCTAAATATGATCTGTTGCTATCCTTATGCCAACTTCACTTTGCTCTCATGTTTCTTACACTCCAATTGGGGGTATAAGAAAGATTTGGCTACAAACATGTATACATACATAGCTATAGTGCTCTATTTGACAAATTAGGTAGTGATTGGCTGTTTAAATAGGCGAATAACTATTTAAGTAGTAGATAATTGATTCAATTTAGGTGTTAGCAGATAGATGTTTAGATGGACGGTTGAAAAAAAATATGTGCAGTAAATTAAGCTCTTGGATAAGCTGATCCATATAAATCGATGTAGAAAGATATGGACAATTTGCCAAATATACAATTAATAAAGAGTATTTTTTATTAAAAAATGTGAAAGGCTGCTTGTGAAGGCAAAAATTTATTTTTATTAGTCTTTTAAAAATACTATTTAAAACGTTAAACGGTATTTGAAACTTTAGTCCAAACATTAATTTACTTACACTTATTCCCCTTTCCAATCAGCCCCTAGGGGGGGGGGGCTTAGAACCTTTGTTACTTGTTTACTTCGATTGTTCATTTTGTTCCGAGTACTTATATTGGACATTTGACTCTTTACTCTTAGATATAACTATGGACACTCGATCTTTCTTTTTGGATCAAAAATGTAAAAAAAAACTTAGAAAATTATTGAATATGACATGACATCTATCGAAATCTTTGACTTTTTTATGCGGCACAAGTCCTTTTGAATGAATGATATAATTCTTCCATTTTCTCGGCTAAAAAAAATGGCGTTATTATCACTTTGGATACTATAAAGTACATTATGTATTAGTGCCCCATAATTAACTTATTCCTAGCTTTTTAGCTCTTTTCATTACTAGGACAGCATTGTTCGCTGCCCAAAACAAACCAACATGATAAAGTTCACGCAATATGTTCAACACCCCCCCCCCCCCGGGGGGCGTAATGAATGGTGAATCTTTGTGCCAATTGTGATTCCCTCTTGGTGTGGAATTGGGCATTGACCAACCCAAGTAATCCTATATTGCTCACACTGTTTTTTGAAGGCCAAGAATGAATTTATTAATTAAAGACCATATGATATCTACAATAAGCATTACATGCAAAGTAATTTATAACTAAATAATAAAATAAACCTTTCGATAGAGAAAACCAATTGAAACTATTCTGACAACTCTTATTATTCCGTGCTTCATAGTACAACCACTGACAAGGAGATTTGCAAATCTTGTACAGTTCTCTTATCGAAAAAATTAATCTGTTATGACAGTTTGAATGCGAAGAATTGACACTTATTGTAAATCGATTTTGCAATTAATTAACAATTCGATCCCAGACAAAAAAAATGAGATGAAAAGAAGTTAAATAATCGAGTTATTTGGACGTGTATCTGACCTGACTTTTAGAGACTTGATAAGCTCAAGCTAACTCAATTTTTGAACCGAGTGCGATTTGATTGAAGAACGAAGGGCATTTTTTTTTCAACTTATTGGAAGTATTTTATTGTCAATTAGTAGTGATGAATAATGGTTAGGTGTTGATGAGTGCTAATTTGTTTTTTTGAAAAAGATGAGTGCTAATTAATCAGGACTAAAATTATGGTTGTTCATTATTAGGTCTAAAATCGGACCGGATCGTAGATCGGACCGGATCGAACCGAATGAATTCAGTCTGATCCACGATCCTCAACATTTGTAAGATAGACTTTTTTTAACATGTTATAAAAATTTGACACATTATTTTAAGAACGGAAACACATAAAATTTATTAGAAAAAGGGCACCGGTGAAGTTATAATACCCACCTAGATTTAGAACTTTCCATAGATCAATTATGCACTTATTGATGGATGGAAACGACAAACCCATCATCTAAAACACAAAGAATTCAAAACCTATATCATACTCCTTGGAGCACATACTTTCAAAAGTCATATCAGTGCCACATATTAAAATTTGTCTATATGAGAAATAAACACTGAAAAAATATGTATACTTAGTAAGTGAAAATATATTCTCCAGGATGTATGATATACATTACCCAAATAATTAATTGCAATCGTGGTCTTATGACAAAAGACTAGGCAATAATTGGGAATTTTCTGTCCCATTGATCACAAAAATTCTCCATATAATTGCTTTGTATTTTAGATAGAATTAGTTCTTTATTTAAAAATCATATTATAAAGTATGACAATTAGTTGTAGGGTAATTGAAAAATCTATATTGCTGGATTTGATTGATAACATTCTTCATGAAAAGAATGTAAATATCAATCATATTTGTTAGACCTTGTCTTGGATGATAATATCTTTTGAGAAAATTGTAAGAAATATGAAAAGAGATGGCCCCCCCCCCCCAAAAAAAAGGCTTGTAAATAAATCCCTCTTCTTAGCAAAGGGAAATAGTATGCCAAGAGAAATCCTCATAAGATCAAGGAAGTCATAAATGGCTGAAATTATTTTCAAATTAAGCAAAAAATATACTGATTGTATGCAGTTTATTGTTGAGGATGCTGAGAGTTATAGACAGTCATCAATTTTTGGTAATAAAAATTGTAATTTCTTACAAAAAATAAAAATAAAAATCCCTTTTGTTCTTATTTTTTGTTTTTTTAAAAAAAAACTCCCCAAGTCATATTGCATGACATTATTTGTAAAATGCTAATATAAGTTTCCTTATATGTCCAAATTCTACTTTCATGGACAAGACTTTTTTTTTAAAAAAAAGTCATGTCCATTATTGTAAATACGCTTAGATACAAGGTGGTTTCAAGGACACATACCCTTTCTGTCTTTTCTTTTCCTTTTTGTTTAGGTCCCTTGGACTTCCTATTTTTACTGTTCCTACGTCAAATATAAAAAAAAAAAATACTCCTCTATGAATTCCATTAGCTATAAACTACGCTACAAGTATTATAAATTTATAATAATTTAGAGACTGTTATTTAAGTACTGTAGTTTTAGCTATATGCTATAAATAAGAATTAATAATTTTAGTATCATCAATTTAGACTAAACTCTTCGCCATAGGGAATGTTGTTAGACATTATATCTAACAAAACTGACCTGAAATCCAAAACTCGAATTGGACCACATAGATCCACACCCAATCCGATGCTCGAAACAAGCTTACCTAACCCGATTTGAACGGGACCAAAATGCTGCTTGATCTAAAACATGACCCGATCCGATCGGAGCTTAAAATGATTTATATCCAAAATAAATGGCTTGCTTATCAAGTTTACTTTGTCCTACAAAACAAACTCAACTCCACCATTACTTTTGCATATCTTTTGAGTTTGCATTGTTTAGTTAGCTTTTCATAAAAAGATCCGAAAACACGGGCCATCACATTTTCAAAATAATCTTTTGCTCACAAAAAATGTACCAATCACAAATATGGTAGTTGATCTGTTTCCTAGGGTTCAACATCCTACAAATTAGAATGTATACCCAAAAAAAAAAGAATAAAATACCACAAAAACCAGGTTAGAATTAGAAATCCTACTCCGAACTACCCCCATCAATTTCCGGTACAATGCAAGATCGTTTTGGGGCCAAGGTGGGCTCATAAATATATATGGTTGCATAAATCTCTGTCAGGCTCTCTGTCTCTGTACCTGCGACTGCTCCGATACGTTCAAGATTTGAGCTTGCATTTGGATCTTGGAAAAAACTCACGAGAAAATTTAAAGGGCCTTGCAGCAAATTGCATTTTACGAACTGGGTTCTCTTAAATTTGCTCAGAAATGAAGGTCACAGTTGTAACTCGAAGTGGGAGGGAGCTCTTCAAGGGTGGAATAGAGCTCAATGATTCCGTACTTTCTCTCCCTTTCTGTTGTTTTATACTAGTTTAATGTGCTATATAACTTTCTTGTGGGCTGAATTCTCATTTGAATTTGCGATTTTGAGATGTTGATATCTCTTTTCATGGTCAATGATTGAGTTATGGGTTTTGTTTTTAGGCAACTGTTGCTGATCTACAAGAGGAAATTTATAAGAGAAGTAAGAGCTCCGAGTTACTTTTATTGAGTTCAATTGTGTTTGTTAGCTCATGAATTTTTTATGGTTGGGTGTAAAATGTGACTAGCAATTTTGAGATTCATGCTTATCTCGAGGCCTGTAGCAAACCATGCTGACCCAATAGTAAGAGTAGTGAACTATGGAAGTGGGTTTGAAGCTAATTAAAGGAACTGCGTATTACCCATTCAGTTATTTGTCAATTGCGAGGCTGATTTCTGATGGAATAGCATTAAAACTCTTTGCCTAAATCAAGTTCGAGAAAGCTTGCTAAGGAAATTTTGCATTCTCCAAACATTTCATGGATGACCTTTGCTGCATGCATGTTGAACCTTGTGTTTGGATGCAAATATCTGAAAACAAGTGCAGGTTTGGTGGAAAGGGATTTATTGCCATTGGTTCGTGTCTTGAATTGTTCTGATTGCTCTGCTGTCTGGTTTTGTGAATAGGTGGTGATATTTGGTGGCACTGTTCGTTTCATTAACAGCTGGTTACGTTATGATGATTTTTAGATTTCTCTGTGATCACAAAGCCTCTGCTTTGCAGGCTTTATGTGAAAGAATTTTGTTCAAACTGTGCTTGTTTCTACTTGTGACATTTAGCAGCCTCAATGGAACCATTTTTGAATGTTACAATAGAGAAGCGTAGTGGCAATAGCTGAACTAATACTATTCATCAAAAAATAAGTATGACTACTTTGCTTCTGAAGGATATGCAGTTTGACACTTTGACCACAATTCTTAAAGAGAAGAGTTAGTGGAGTTTATGGTGAAATTCTGTAACTGCTCAAAATTGGCTTGGGAAAATTCATATTGGGATGCAGAAAAAAGATTTTAGCTCCAAGTTTAGGAGTGGTTCCATTTTTCCTTTGGAAAATAAAACAAAGCTTTTGGATAAAAAGGATAAGGAAAAAGCTTTATTGTTAGAAATTGAAGGTTAGGCATCCAGTGTTGGTCTGTTGGGGTATGCCATTTTAACTAAAGAGAGGAGGTTTTCTTTGTTTTCTTAATCTGAAACACTACAGCTTCAGGTTTGAGAAGGAGGGATATATAAGATATTAAAAACCTCTTGTGGGCAAGGGTGATAGAGAAGATTGAGGAGGGATATATCAATGTTAGAGAACCAATTTAGTTTCATGCCAAGTAGATCGACTATGGAAGCTATTCATTGGATGAGAAGACTCATAGAATTGTACAGAGATACGGGAAAAGATCTTTACATGGTGTTTATAGATCTAGAAAACATATTATAGAGTTCCGTGGGAGGTGCTTGGAGAAGAAAGAAGTGCCGATTGGGTATGTCTGACTGTCTGAGCTATTAATGATATATATGAGGGTAGGACCTTAGGAAAGGAGACATAGAAGACTTTCCTATTGACATTGGGCTCCACCAAAAATCAGCTCTAAGTCCGTTTCTTTTCACTATTGTTATGGGTGAGCTCATTAAAGAGCTTCAAGACGAAGTCCCGTGGTATATGCTATTTGTTGATAATATTATTCTTATCAATAAGACTAGGGGTGGGGTTAACAAGAAGTCAGAGCAATGAGGATATATTCTAGACTATAGAGGTTTTAAATTAAGTAGATCAAAGAATGAGTGCTTAAAATGTGGATTCAATGGATTGCAAGAGGATGGCAGAGAAGTCACAATTGGTTGGGTGGGAATACCAATGATTGAGAAGTTCAGATATTTGGGCTCATTCATTTAGGAGAGAGGGAATATTGATAAAGACATTAACCAACGTATAAAAACGAGATGGCAAGAATGGATGAATGCTTCAGGTGTGATAAGAAGATCCCAATAGAATTAAAAGATAAAGTTTATTGTATAATAGTTCGATCAACATTGTTGTATGACTCAGAGTGTTAGGCAATTAAGAAAACTTAAGTCCAGAAGTTGATGGTAGTAGAGAATGCATAGGAAATATGTAGTGTTGTGTTGCTGCACTTGTGTATGCTAGTAGTAATCATACCTTTGTAGGATTTTTTTTTTTAATTATCTCACTCTGATTGTTTAAGGTGATGCTCCTACTATTCCAATGTCTTTCTTATATATAAATTTCATAAATGTTATTTTTTAAAATATTTTAAGGCTTTTGTTACTTTTACTTATCAAAAGATTTTCAACTTCTAAAACGTTTTCAAATTTTTTTTTATGTGAATCTCTTGAAATCGGTCTCTTTACTTGTGGAGATGACTGAGAAGGTAGGATTGTCTACATTTGAATCTCCCCAGACTCGTGAAAGTGGTTCTTATGTAACCTAGTTTTTGTTTGTGGTACCGCGCTTACCTTATTATCTACTTATGGTTACGACTTGCTAGTTTATGTTGTCTTGTTCCCTTTTTGCATCAAAAGTTTTTCAACGACAAAATGTTTCCTCAAATATTTTGTGGGTCTATTGGAATCGGCTTTTTCGTGGGTGAGATACTTACAAAGGTAAGCCCGCTTACATCTGTATCTCCCCAGACCCTGCATAAGTGGGAACCGCATTGAGAGTAGTTGTTGTTGTTGTTGTAGTGTTCATACCTAATCTAGTGTGTCTTGGTTTGATTTGGTTTATAATCTCATAGCTTAAGTGCGAATTTCCATTTTTTTTTTTTGTGGATGTTTGGTCGGAGAACCGGGGGGGGGGGGGCTTGATTAATCAGTAGTTGATCCATTGATTTTTCCTCTCACTGCTTCTACCTTTCTAATGACTTATGTCATTTCCTGACTGTCTGACTTGCACTGGCAGCCAAGAAATTCTATCCTTCTAGACAAAGGCTGACTGTTCCTATCCAGCCAGGGTCGAAAGAAAGGCCTATTGTCCTCAACAGCAAGAAGAGCCTTAAAGATTATTGTGATGGTAATTCCAACACATTAACTGTGGTGTTTAAGGACTTGGGACCTCAGGTTTCTTATCGCACCCTTTTCTTTTGGGAGTACTTGGGTCCTCTCATAATTTACCCAATCTTCTATTACTTCCCTGTTTATAAGTTCTTTGGCTACAAAGGGGAACGTGTCACACACCCTGTTCAGACCTATGCCTGCTACTACTGGTGCTTCCACTACTTCAAGCGCATTATGGAAACATTTTTTGTGCACCGATTTAGCCACGCAACTTCTCCTCTTTCCAATGTGTTCCGGAACTGTGCATACTACTGGACTTTTGGGGCCTACATTGCTTATTATGTGAATCACCCTCTTTATACCCCAGTTAGTGAACTTCAATGGAAGATTGGGTTTGGATTCGGGTTGCTTTGTCAACTTGCAAACTTCTACTGCCATATCTTGCTGAAGAATCTCCGGAGTTCTGATGGGGGTGGAGGGTACCAGATACCTCGTGGGTTTTTGTTCAATATCGTGACTTGTGCCAATTACACCACTGAGATTTATCAGTGGATAGGCTTCAATATTGCAACCCAAACTGTGGCTGGTTATGTCTTTGTTGTTGTTGCTGCTGGGATCATGACTAACTGGGCACTTGCAAAGCACAGACGTTTGAAGAAGGTAATTTCTGTGCCATCCTATTTCTTTCATTACTTTATTTGCTCTGGTGCATATGATGATATTAATATGTGTATGTGCATTCCCTTGCCTGATGCCTGGATTTTTGCTTTTTCTGCTGTTAGATATCTATTGCACTTGTTTGCAAAGAGCAGTAGTCCAGTTATTCACCACTTCCCAATCCCTGTTACCCTCACTTGGCAAGTGAGGTATTGGAGAATGGAGAGATATTACACAAATTAAAAATGTATCAAGAGTGCGAATGTGTCAAGAGCATACCAAATGCTAATTGATTCTAAACTCATACATAGTTATGATGAGTAGTCCCTGTAGGAATTCAACCCTTTCTATAGGAGGAAGTGCGAGGCTGATTATATAGAAAGAGATGGATAAGCACACATATGTAAATTTTGCTTTAGCTAGATAAAAGCTAGGCTAAACCACAATGGTGTCCTTTTTTTGGGGGGGGGGGGGGGGAGGGGGGCTTATTAAATCATTGGTATAAATGTACTGAATTAGCCTCTTTGCAATCCACTTGTATGAGTAGGGCTGAATACATTCAACACCCCCCACCCCCCAAAAAAAACACACACATACACACCCTGCCCTGAGAAGGGCTCCGTGTTGTTCCTTGTAGGTTTGGGAGTAGCATGCATCATGCATGTACTCATACATAATTACATACATACAAATTTAGGCAACAATGACCATCAAATTCGTGTCATTCTCGGTTTAATGCCACTATTATCATCAAGGAATAGTAATTCAATACTATCTGACATGTTATATTTAATTGCCAGTTCACTGGAGCAGAATAGCTAAAAACATCCCCTGTTTTAGCATATCAGCAGCTTGCTCTTCTGCATAGATGGCCTGTGCCACAAACAAGTTGAACATTAGTGGTTTACATGAGATGACCTTTCTTTCACACTGATACTTTGTGTGAACAAAAAAAGTAGAGCTGTGCTTCTTGTGTGTAGCTTTGTTCACAAAGTAAAGATCCTTCTGATTTTATGTTGCCTCAAGCCATCCTTGTGCTGAGGGGAAAGATAAAATGCTGGGAAAGGCCATCCTGTGGAGTGTTCCCTTTGATCACTTCAGAATGATATCATCAGTTTTGGCAACGTTGCCATAGCAAGGCTAATACTAACTGCATAGAGTCCCATTCAGATAGGGTTTTCAGGGCTCAGATGCCAACATTATCCTACTGTCCAAATATGATTATTCCTACAAAACCATCAATTGCATATATGCTTCAACAGTTCCAACGTAAAAGTAGATAGAAATGATTGTTTGAGAGCCAATTTTTCAGTTGCTTAGAAAGCAGACGAGTTCTTCACAATTTTCCCGTGTGCATTAACTCAATTCCGTTCCTTTGCACCTTGTCATCTGACCTAGTGTGATTTTGTTGACATGCAGCTGTTTGATGGCAAGGACGGAAGGCCCAAATACCCACACCGATGGGTAATCTTGCCTCCGTTCCTGTAGATCTTGGGCATTCTCGATTCCGTGGCCATGGAAGTTCCCCTCTTGTTCAATCCCTGTTCAACTGCTGCAGGAACCTGATTCGGAGTAGTTTTCACCTTGCCAAACTCTTTATCTCTTTCTGTATTTTTTGTCTCGGTTTTTCTCCGACCCTTGTCTCTAAGGGCAAAATGACATTTAGATGCATGACCTTGATTTTACAGTTATAAATTATTGATATAGAGCACTCTGATTCAAGAATCAAGATGTAGCCTATTGCTTTATTCGTCGTGATGGTATACTAAACTCAACTCATAAAAGGCCATACAATACAATGTGTATGACCGGGTGACCAAACCTATATTCTACTTATCCAGCACCTCTGTTTTAGCAACTAGATTAAGTTAATGTAGACTTATGTTCAAATGAGTTTACTAGCATAGTTCCACCAAAGTTGCGCCTTTCAAGTTTTATAAGCTGAGCTTGCTAGGAAAATGCAATTAATATCTGTTTGCTTTTGGAGCTTGTTTTGTATGATATCTAGTGATATCATTATGGAGTTTTTCTTTACTAATGATTGAAGAAAAGGGGAGATTAGGCTGTCCATACTTGATACTACTTTTCTAATTTTGGGTTTGAAGTACGTGCTGTGCGGTGTGATTTGTAGGCATCTACAAGCTACAGCTAAGATGACACTATGAGTATGACCCCTCACACATTTCATCCTTTTGCCTCATTATTTGTATTGTTTTTCAACAGATGAAAAAAATAAAGTTAATAATCCAGCCAACTAGAAGCTGAATTTTGGGTTCGGACAAAAGTATTTTGATGTATTTTGATCAAGAGACCGATATTCAGAATCTTCCATCTGGGGTTTCAAAATGCCTTCATCTAGGGCTGGCAAAAAAATCCGTACCTGTCTAAAATCCGTAAAATTCGCTCCAATGGGTATGGGTATGGGTATAGATGGCGAAAATTTAAAAAAAAAAGGGTATCGGGTATTGCTAAAATAGGTATGGGTATGAGTATAGCTCGTACCCGCCCCATACCCGCCTCATACCCATTTTATTAATACCCGCCTCGTACTCGTCTCATACCCGCCCCATATAAAACCCATATCCTTTTATTTAAAGTTCTAATTTGTTCCTTGTATTTGAATATTTTGCTAGTTGCTTTGAGTTGTATGATATTCCAAATTTCGGCAAAATATTTTGTTTCAAACTGTAATTGTCAAGCGCTAATTTATTGTTTTGATTGGTAAATTTTTAGTTGTATTTGATGTGATATGATATGTCGTCGGAAGCTTAGTTTTAATATGACATATTGAGTATTTAATATCGAATATGGGTACAAACTGGGTTTAATTCTTTTTGTCTATATGCACCCGAATAAAATCCGCATACCCGCTATACCCAGTGGGTATGGGTATGGGTATGGGTATAACTTTACAATACCCGATGGGTATGGGTATAAATATGGGTATTAATTTTAAAAATGGGTATGGGTGAGGGTACGGCTAAACCCGCCCCGTACCCGCCCTATTGCCAGCCGTACCTTCATCCTACCATTTGCATTGTGGTCAAGTCAATTATCTTTAAAACCAGTAGCGGATATAGACATATAGAACATGAACGTCTATTTGCTAAACTTTTCATTTTAAGGGTGTCCATATATATCAATCTAGCCCCCTTTAAAATATAGCTCATTGAGGGGTGTCCATGAATACCCCAAGTCACCACATGGATCCGTCACTACTTAAAACTAATCTTGGTTTAGTTTGGGCAGGGAATATACCCATGTCAACTTCCCCAAAGAACCTGCCCAAAAGCCCCAATTTCTCCACATAACTAGATAAACTGCTCCTGATATTGCACAATTATAGACCATTTATCCAGCATCCAAATGAACATAATCCAATCATGGCAATCACTCAAAAATTAAAACGCTGAACATAATCCAGCATCCAAATGAACAATCCAGCATTTGTGTCAAGCTAAACACCTTATGCAACCTATTAAAACATGAACATGAATATATACAAACATACCTCAACATAGGCGTTGTACACATCGAGAGACATGCGAATCATCCTCATCGTTTCATCCCACCCCCAACCAGATCAATATGTATATCATACTCCTGGGAGCATATACTCCCACGAGCCACATCATCAAATATATACTAAGAAAATGAATATATGACAAATACACACGTGAAAAATATATATACGTGGATAACGAGAGTATGTGCTCCCGGGAGCGCATAAGAAATTGCCCAACCCGATTGGTTTCGAAGTTTGGTTATGATGCCCCAAGTAGTTTTAACGGTTCTAAGATGATTGTCAACGTAATCCGATAGGCATTTGGCATTGAACTTCTTTAATATCGTATCCGTTGCTACAACAAAGGAACTAGACTTGAAAGTGTTGATCGGTCGATTCCCCTGTTTAACCTTATTGGCCAAAAACCTGAGTACCTTCGACATTGGCTTAAACCAACGGAATTGATCAGTTTTCTTGTCCTCATTGCCCTCTTTCATTTTCCCTTTTTTCATGTTATAATAAGCAAAGGGAGTAGAATACAAGCAATAAGAAAGAAAGAAGACATATCAATTAAGAGAAAAGCATAACAACACAAACAACAGTGAACAGAACACTACTATTTACCAACTGTTTACACTAGTGCCAAGTGCCAACATAGAACCTTGCATTTCACAAGCAATAACAAACTGATATCAAACGATCTAGCTTCCTAAGTTTATGCTGATACTAGCAAACCTAAGAAGACCACTTTATAACCAAATTCAACCACTTTATAACTCAAGCAATAATAAACATAACCAAGAGAACACTAGACAACCCTACGAGTTTGATAATCTTGCCACATTGCACTTGCTATAGCATCCCTCTTTATTTTCCACGCTTGATTTTCTTCTCGCTCCTCTCTTTGTGAAAGTAATGGCCTTTGAATATCATGTGAGAACTCTTGATCCACCTCTCTCATGATCTGGTCATTAGGATCAATGCCTTTGAGAAAGTTGTGTATCACACAACACTCACAAGAACAACCTTCACTTGAATCTTTGAATTCCCAAAATGGCTCCGCATCCAACCTACGAAACCGCTTTTTAAGCACCCCGAATGCTCTTTCTACGCTAATTCTCAAGGAAGAATGTCGTAGATTGAACAATTCCTTAGCGTTCGTGGGAGGGGACGCGCCATCAAACTCTTTGAGATGATAACAGACTTTCTTATATGGGGGAGGAAGCCTTTTCGAAGAGCGTAACCGTAATCTAGCAAAAAGTACTTTCATACAAAAGTTCAAAAGTTGCATTAAATCCTATGTACTATATTCAAATAAGGGAAAATTCGACGAAAGAAAACAAACTTCTAAACCATACCTTTCGAAGCACGAAATCCTCTTGATAGTGCATCATTTAACACTCTAGAATCATGTGCTGATCCTTCCCAATCGCCTAGCACATACGTGAATTTGAGATCGTCAAATGAGATGGCGGCCAACACATTTTGGGATAAAGTACCTTTTCTATTTGTACACCTATCTTAATCTTCAATTAGAACAAATGCCCTCACATGAGTCCCATCTAATGCTCCAATGCAATGCAATCTAGAGTTCAAGATTTTGAAAGGGGTTGAAGAGCTAGTGGGTGCATGAAATAAGGATATAATTTTAAAATGGCTCCTAGAACTATGTGAAAATAACTATGAACAGTCCAAGTAGAATGAAAAAA
>JACYFF010031956.1:100293253-100360993 GCA_017589665.1 Selenicereus undatus | reverse complement strand
AAAAAAAAAAAGATATCGTTGGTTCTTTGGGTCATTGGTGGATCTTAGATGGATTGGAAATAGATATGATGTACGGGCGTAGTTTGGACTTTGAAGGCAAGTGACCTGACATGGAGATTTCTCTCTTAGAAGTAATTAGTAAATGGCTTTGAAGCAATTGCCAGAAATGTCATTCATTCCAAATGGTGAACAGAGGAAAAACATTGTAACTTAGTGGTGGGTCAGTAAAATGATTGTTTCTGAAGCCAACCGAATTAGCCACCTGAGAAAGCTCCAAGGAACAAAAAAAATATTTGGGAAATGAAGATTGGATAAGATGTTAGGGTGTGTCTTAGTACTAGCCTCTTTCTTTGTAAAGACAACGCTACGTACATTTGGACCCCCCTTGACCTACCTAGTTTTGGTTGGACCCTCACTGAGATTTTTGGCTGTCCTCGATTACATCTTCAGGATGAAACAATTTATCCATTTTTGGGAAAGTAAGGTTTGTTCACTAGGAAGGTATCGACATAGAAATATTAGAGTAAGGAGATTTGATGGACCTCCAAGTTGTTTTAGGCTATGCAGCATTGAAGATGGAAATTGCAGCTTGAAGTAGAAAACAGAGAGTTCAAAACTCTAGTTTTTCATGTACACATCCTGCAGTCATTTTAGATATTTGATTAAAAGCTTATATTCGGTAACAGTTTGATTAGTGTGATTATAGCGACCTTCTTTTAAGGCCTCTTACGCTAATATGTTTCAAAATTACGGAAATGACCATGAATTTTGTTTTGGGGCCCAGTTTTGTGTCAGCGTTGGCATCATCACTTGAGCTGAAATCCCTTGGTTGTTCTCTCATTTGATTCTAATTTCATTACAGATAGTATATAATAGAACATGGCAGATGGTGAGGATATCCAGCCACTTGTCTGCGACAATGGAACAGGAATGGTTAAGGTAATCATCTGCATCTGCATCGGAGGAATCACTGAATATGTTTCAAAGTGTTCCTTGTCAGTAGAAAGATATCAAATTGATTGTTGTTCATTACGTTTGTATTTTAGGCTGGTTTTGCCGGAGATGATGCTCCAAGAGCTGTCTTTCCAAGTATTGTTGGCCGGCCTCGTCACACTGGTGTGATGGTCGGCATGGGTCAAAAAGATGCATATGTTGGAGATGAAGCTCAATCAAAGCGTGGTATTCTTACACTGAAGTACCCCATTGAACATGGTATAGTAAGCAACTGGGACGACATGGAGAAGATTTGGCATCACACCTTCTACAATGAGCTCCGTGTTGCTCCAGAGGAGCATCCAGTTCTTCTGACAGAAGCTCCTCTGAATCCCAAAGCTAATCGTGAAAAAATGACTCAGATTATGTTCGAGACTTTTAACGCCCCTGCCATGTATGTCGCTATCCAGGCTGTCCTTTCCCTATATGCCAGTGGACGTACAACAGGTAGGCTAGCAAAACTGTGGTATTTCAATTTCAGCCTCCAGCATTCACCTCCACCAAAAAACAAAAAACAAAAAAAAAACAAAAACGGGAAAAAAAAAAGGAGAGAAAATGGGCATCAACTCTCTGCTGGAAAAATGGATTGTTCACCTGTCAGCGATACACTTATAAACGTAGGGATCTCCCCAGGACTTGGTCCTGTTGGGAACTATATTTTTAGTTGCGGGGTTTAGCCCTCTTGCAAGTCCCACCATATAAATTACTACTCCTAATGTGGGTCCCGCTTTTGTGGGTTTTAAGAAGATCTAGATGTACACAGTCTTATCTCAACCTTACCCCTGCAACTCCCACCATACAAGTATAAAAATCAAAGCTCTGATTTCTATTGTTCTCATATGTGACCAGAGATTGTAGTATAGGAGTATACCTGTATACTGCACGACTTCACATCTATGTTTTTCTGTAAATCTATACAGGTATCGTGCTGGACTCTGGTGATGGTGTCAGCCACACCGTCCCTATCTATGAAGGGTATGCTCTCCCACATGCTATCCTTCGTCTCGATCTTGCTGGGCGTGACCTGACAGACTACCTGATGAAAATCCTGACTGAACGTGGGTACTCTTTCACCACCTCAGCGGAGCGTGAAATTGTAAGGGATGTGAAGGAGAAGCTTGCCTACATTGCCCTTGACTATGATCAAGAGATGGAGACCGCCAAAACCAGTTCTGCAGTTGAGAAGACCTATGAGCTGCCGGATGGGCAGGTTATCACGATTGGAGCCGAGAGGTTCAGATGTCCAGAGGTTCTCTTCCAGCCGTCTTTCATTGGAATGGAAGCTGCAGGTATCCATGAAACTACGTATAACTCTATCATGAAGTGTGACGTGGATATCAGGAAGGACCTCTATGGGAACATTGTACTTAGTGGGGGTACAACTATGTTCCCTGGAATTGCTGATAGAATGAGCAAGGAAATTACAGCCTTGGCCCCGAGCAGTATGAAGATTAAGGTGGTGGCACCACCCGAGAGAAAATACAGTGTTTGGATCGGAGGTTCCATCTTGGCATCCCTTAGTACATTCCAACAGGTCTGTGCATTGACAAAAATCTCCTTTGGACATTATTACAGTTTCCAATCAACAATTTATGATCATTTCCCTAACTTCCACTTATAACAACTCTGATTTCTCTTGTTGCACGATTGCAGATGTGGATTGCCAAGGCCGAGTATGACGAATCTGGGCCGTCAATTGTCCATAGAAAGTGCTTCTAAGTTTGTTTCTTTCCTTTTTCTCCTGCCATCCGTTTTCTTTCCCCCCCCCCCCCCCCCCCAAACCCCCGGCGGGGGAAATGGGTTCAAAATCCCTTTCGGTGCAGGAGCTGTTGTTTGCTTTCAAGTACAGAAAGATGCCCATCATATTATTGTTTCTTTTGTCTTCCTTTTTTCCCTTTCTTTTTCTTGGGTTTTTTTCTGTGTCAATTCTTAAATTGTAATGATGTAGGACTGGTTTAAGAATTGTGTTTATTCTTTGATAAAGGAATTCATTCATGAAGTTTGATAAATCACATTGACATTTTTACACCATGTTTTGAATACCATGACCTACTGCTTTGTTATTCTACAATTTGAGGAGCTACTGTTGAATTCCACTATCTGCTTAGAAAATCAATGCTTCCAAAAAGAAGCCGGAAATGCAAGAATTACATACGCCAAAACCTGTGGTTACTTTCTAATCTACACTCGTTTCATCACACCATATATATTTGAATTTGGATTTCAATTTGGAATTTAATCGACACTCTAGGATAATCAAGTTTGAGTTCAAGCACAGAACCCAAGATTTTGAAGTTCAAACTCAATTTAAGATTATATGTTTTCTTTTTCCTTTGAAAATTTAAAATAAATAACGACATACAGCAAGAGGGATAAAGTGTATATCGTATCATTACTCAAAAGCATTTGCAACACTAGATGATCCATCGCAATTTTGAATATGCCATTCCAAAAGTGAGACTCACAAGTAGTTCAAACCACGGCCCTGTTCTTTTCGTAAGTCCTTTTATATTTACCAACCTTAACCCACTTCAACCAACTTCAATCCACCTGAAAAAAAAAAAATACCAACCTCAACACACTTCAACCCACTTCAATCAACTTCAACTCACCCCTTTATAATTACATTCTCATTATTTTAACCTATTTCAACACACCACAAAAAAAGTATACCAATTTTAACCCACTTCAACCCATTTTAAAAAAAATATCAACTTCAACCAACCTCAACCCACTTCACTTTTTACCCACCTCAATTTATCCACGAAGAGAAGAGGCCCTACGTGTGTGCTCCCCCTCTTCAACAATTTTAATAATAATAAGCAAGCCCACCTAGAGTTCTATATCTCATTTAAACACCCAACGTGGTAGAAATCATGGAGGGAAGAGGAAACAAGAGCAAGGAAAACTTCCCAATACCTCTTAGTAAAATTGAACTCGTTAAATTGAAACCCACAAGTTGCGAGTACACTCCCATTAGATCACCCATTTGGTGGTATGTGTGTCAGTTAATCTGATGATCCTATGCCATCATTTTTGGGTTATTCGCACTGAAAGTGCGACATCTTCAAGAGCCATAAGATGCAAATGCACAATGGAAAAGGATATATCAAGGATTCGAAATGCGGTTTCGATCATACTTTCGCCCTAATACAGCAATCACATTCCATATCACAGCATGAAAACGCTGTTCGCCCAACTCCAACACCTTTTCAAATATGGCCGTTTCTTCACGGTTCGGCTATATTTTGAATCCATAGAAGAGACCCAGGGGGTTGGAGGTTAAATAGCTAAAGTGCAAAATTTTGAAATCAATAGGACTAATATCAAATTGATGCTGTAAAGATACTAGCATATGCACCAAGCTTCAACAGAAGGCAAGAAAACAAAATGTAAAATTGGCACGTCACTCTATTGACTAACCCCTCCCTTAGCTCCTACAAGTTTGGCTGTATAGATGTTCAATACAAGCCTCAAACAGAATCATGATCTGTCATTTAAGAGAGAAAGAAAAAGAGAGGTGACATGGCTCTTAGCTTGCAAAAGTAAGCCGGTTGCTGAAGACAATGCTCAGAAGCTACTCATCCTCCGCAGACTAAGACTACCCAGTCATGTCAGCATAACCTTAGACAGCAATTTTCCACATCCCGATCCGATATCCAACAGACATAAGCACAAGCTCCAAAAGCATATTGGGTATGCTTAATAAATTTACTTTTGAACCAGGGATCTCTGTCCACGTCACGGATATCTCTATCATTGGGATCCTGAACCACTTGCATAAGTAGACCAGCTCTACATCAAAACACCACCTACACAGCGGCCATTTTTTTATGAATATTTGCAACATCAAAGGACATTTACACTCGTAACTAAGTGGATAACAACATTGAAAGAGGCAATATGTTACAATCAGGAAATATTAAACAGTAACTGCAGATATAAACCATCGCAATGTGCTCACAAGTCATGATATTACTTCTCTTAAATGCAATATTTAGCTCAATTTATGCCGAATGGAAGCTTTTTAAACTTGAGTTACTGCAACCAACAGATGCCGAATGAGTAAAGTGAAGGCCAAAGTATCCTTGGCTTGATAGCAACCAGACCAACTTCCAACTACAAGGTGCCAAGCTCGGGCCAGGGACAAATGTTGGTCCAATGGGTATCGATGTGTGTGTGTGTGTGTGTGCGCGCGTGGGAGCTCGCAGGGGGCAAAAATAATTACAAATAGTCCAATGTGAAAATCACAGGATTCACAGCAGTCAGCTGCTCACTACAATGTTTGAGCAACACCTTAACTTGTCAGATGGTCATGAAGGCCCTTACGACATCTAACTAAAGCAACTGGGCATCCAAGCACATATTGCACCCTTTCCATGAAGTGTTGGCTGTCAGAAGTCCCATAAAACTGAAGAGATAAACTGATTTGGGGGAGGGGGGGGGGGGGGAGTAAGCAAGTCCAATAAACAGGAGTACTAGTGTTTCACTCAGGTGAAATTAGCAGATGCAGCTGAACATAATGGACAAACGTGCACTCACAAAGCAATTGGTGCCAGTCCCAAAGTTCCGCAATGCTTGTTCACCACTATGATACATATACACACTCTGATTTAAGCTGCAGTATTTGCACATGCATAATATAGATGCTATAATGTACCTCTTCAAGCGGACATTTCTGAATAGCTTCCTTGCAGCTGCGCGGGTGAACATCTTGAAGCCACACTGCCGGCACACAAAGTAAATGGGTGTGAAATTGAAGCATTCCATATTTCACTAGCAAGAATTCAAGCCATCACCAAGAGAAACACCGTTTTGGGGGGGGGGGTACTTATGAGGATCAAGGATCACCACCACAAGCGCTGCCATGGAAATCATACCTGTGTGTCACGAATTCCAGGGCCAGCAGCCAAGAGAACCACAAGATGGAAACCTTTCATCAAAAAGTTACGGTACCATTTTCTCTGAACCAAGGGTGCAAAATGGGATTTGTTAGCATTAATTCCTTACAATGCAGAACTAAAAGGGTCATATTGAAGAACAGAACTGTAGCAAGAGCCTTCTCCTCAAGATGAGCACGTGAACCAAATGCAACAATGGGAATATCAGATATCCCCAAACAACCCACGGCAGCATTGTCGAAATGCAATTCGTTTCTGGCAACTGCAAATATCTGGAGCATAAAACATCAGTTAGTGTAGATATCGGATGTATCTATAATTACATCAAGCCCAGCTTCCCTTTTCCAGCATTCTCAACATTAGCATAAATTAAACATGATGGAGTAAACCAACCTGATCTTCAAGTTTCTCTAAGTCACTAATCTTTGTTGCTCCATCTGCATCGAGCATAAGAAGTAAGGCACCCCTAGAATGAAGCATTCCCTGTTTGACAATGCTTTCACATAAGCAAAGAGCTTTAATCAGTTACTGCCATTCATAAGGCAGATTTTCTTCGACAGCATTCAGCACTAGTCGAAATTTCAAGCAGAAAATTGACAAAAAGCCAGAATTGTCTCACTTGTCTAATAGCTTCTCCCTTGCCATGGTTTCTTCCGAGAAGAAGAACTCTGACATTGTCCACCTTGTACTTCTTGATGTAGTCAAATGCCACTTTTTTGGTCCCATCAACACTACCATCATCTACAATCACCACCTACTAAGACAATACCAACTTGCAATTGTTAATTATTGCATAGATCGGCTTGAACTTAGGATTATATTTAAAAAAAAAATGAAAGTCCATACTTCCTGTTAACATATAGATATCAATTTGAATCAAAATTACAGTTTACAACACCAAAATATCAATTATCAAGAATCAAGATACAATCTGTCCAACAGCATACAGTAAAAGTGGATAAATTTCAAGCTCTTAAGGTGAGCATTGTGTCTCACAAAGCAATATAGTATTTGCCAAAAGAAAATCAAAGTATTGTCTTTGGTGCCAACACCAAATAGTCACCTGCCAAAAAAGGCAAGAGGTGGAAGATGTGACAATATAGTTGTCGAAATTCAAATGTGATCAAAAGCAAGTTGAAATCCCGTACAAGCTTGGCCCTATTGCTTCAATCCAAGCATTCATGTTTACAATCCAAGGATGTCTGACATCGGAAACCTACTGTTAGTCTAACCACTATCAGGTCCGGGGAGATATATTTTCTTGCAATCTGTTGATGCCTTCACGGTAACACAACATTCACTCACAAATAATAGCAAAAACCTAAAAGGAAAACATAATAAAATAAGTAACAAAAAATTTATACCTCATAGGTAAATGAATCATCCTTCTTTCTGCGCTTCTGCAAATAGCTGATAACAGGAGAAGAAATTGACACACTTAAGTAAAACACCAAAGTTCTGAAACAAGCTTGATGAAATCTCTTATTTTGCACCCATATAATCATGTAAACATATGTAGATCATCCCTTCATATTCAAGAGAAAAGATAACTTAGATTTAGTTCAGCATTGTTAGTGATATAGATTTAGTTCAGCATCGTTAGTGATATGAATGCAAGTATCTTGTTTTACTGCCTTTAGTACCACATAATCCTAATGATGTGATATAATTGCAGAGCTCCATAATAAATTACCTCTAAAGAAATTCAAATCAAACAACAATGGTACCCTGAAGCCCCCTAAAACGATGTGGAAGGTAAATAGCTATACCCCTCATATGCAAACAAGTTATTTCCATTGGATTACAGATTTGGAATGCATATGATATCTCAGTACACAACAAAAAAAGAAAGTACAGGAAAGTTCACGAAGGCATTTTGGTCTAGAACACTACAACTAGAAGCGGGAAAATTGCCCCAAACTGTTCTTACTTTGTTAGATGCAGTCAGAAGAGTTTCTCGACTTTATATGATTTTTTTTGGGGGGGGGGGGGGGGGTGAGGGTTTACCTTTCAAATATCAAAATATTAGACCATATATTGTGAAATGAGAAATGGACGTAGCCCAAAATTATCACAAACAATTTCTTACTTGCTGATAAAATAATTAGAAGATTATAATTGAGAATCTTAGCAGCGGACACAAGCAAAGGCCACAACATGTCCATTCATATAAACAACATTCAGACCCTGCTTTGAGGGGATCCTTACTGCCCCTACAGCTTATTGCTTTCAACAAGTAAACATATTTACTCAAAACAACATAATTTAGCAGAAATTTTAGAAATGTAAGATACTGAACATGATGATCAAGAAATTCAACTACTGGTAAAAAAATCCCAGTCCTTCTGGTAACATTCTGAAAATTGTCATCCACATAATCTATCAGAAACTATACAAGATTAGTTCTAGTCTTCCAGACATGCAACCCTGAAAATGGAAGCTGCTACAACAACTTGAGGAAGTCACAAATTTCAAGAATATCCCATGTGATGTGACCATCACATTAAAGAAAATAAGAGCTTCAACAATCCAAAGAATGGATACATCATCAGCAAAAGCAGCTAATGCATAGCACTTGAGAGTGAGAAATCCAGGGCAAACTTACTTCATGGTTTCATCAAGTGCGCCAGGAAGCCTATGCTCTTCATTATATGCCGGAATTATCAAAGAAATATACTTCTCTGCAGGATCAAATATAGAAGGACATGGGACCTGAGAAAATTGCTTCTAATAAAGTTAATATTTTTTAGAACAGAACGCAAGGAACCAGGAAAACTGGGTTTCCACTGGAAAGACTTCTTTGATTGAGCATATCCTTAAATAATGATTTATAGCATGATCAGGTGTCAACAAGAGTATAAGGAGGGGAAAAGAAGGGGTGAACCACAGTGAATAAGATCCCACTTACTCTCAATCAAACTGACCAAGGTGCAACAAATAGGGTTAAACAGAACCAGTAAGACGACTAAACCAAAAATATAAATATGAAAATAGTTTAACCAAAACATATCACCAAAAACTCAGCTCAAAAATCACCAAAATGAGGTTCCTCTCAGACCAAGAGATATCAGCCAAATGGCACTATTTTATCCAAGAATGTGACTGTATCCATCAGTCATCACAACCTCGAATCAATGCAGATTCTGATAAAAGTCGGCTCTATCAAAGTCAATGTGTGTACAGCCGTATACTTGAAACAAGCAAAGATGCTGTGCTCATAGAGTTTTAAGCAGACTTGAGAAGCCAAATTGTGCGCAACATATCTACTTAATATCATGGTTCACATCAACTAGATTAAGGTATGAAAATCAAGGAAAAAACAAGTCATAAATCCCAATACACAATCCTTTATATAGAAGTATCAAAGTGAAGATCTTAATCACACCCAGTAGACAATCTAAATTACCATTTGAAATGGAAGAGACTTGAGCAGTCGATCGAAACAACTTTGATTGAAACAGCAAGAGCCCAATTGAAGGGTCTTATTGGTCTCACTGAAAGCAGTTGCCACACCACAATCTGCATCATGGATAAACCAACAGCATCTTTTCTTTTCTTTTCTTTTTTTTCCCGGTTGGTAATATCCTTTTTTGATAAGGATTTCTCCCCCCGCTAACACCAAAATTTCACTATATGATCCCAACCCAAATGAATTGAAGAACAATATAAAGATTCAAACTTTCACCAAATGTCGAAGCAGTTATGCTGCTGCTAGCTCAATTTGACTGGACAGGAGAGGCATGACATACACTCGCACCAAACCCAAGTCACTCAATTCATGAACAACAAGGATTACGCACAAACCCTAGAATCAATAAAATATTAAAAGAGCGAAAAACAAGCTAAACACCAAGAGACATATGACTAACAAATCAGAAGACCCGTCAGAAACATTACCGGCTTGAGGGAATTCGGATCTTCAAAAATCGCTTGACCTTCAACATGACTGCCACAATAAAAGGAAAAACGTTTAGTCGACAAATCAAAATTGGCAAAGAAATCAATTAATCCAATGACTTATTTGACGGAACTTCAAAATCAAAAGGAAAAAAAAAAAAGAAAAGGTATCCAGAAGCATAAGTACGCGTTGTTGAATCGGCGGCGATAAGCATCAAAGAAGATGACAGAAGCTACTGCCATCACCACAAGCAAAGCTCCGCCGCCTAACACCTCCACCACCGTCCATAGTTCACCTTCCGCCATTTTTGAGTAATTTTGTTTCTCTCTCCTAAATTCCTCGATTTAAGGAGGCTTGCAGAGGTTGTTTGTAAAGTAACAAAAGCTATAGAAGGAGACGCAGAGGCCCGTCTAGCTCAGTCGGTAGAGCGCAAGGCTCTTAACCTTGTGGTCGTGGGTTCGAGCCCCACGGTGGGCGTGTTTTGTTTTGCTATTTCTTCCCTCTTCCAAAGATAAAAGTTAGAAACCAACCATACGTCGACTGTGAAGTCTTCAAGTCAATAACGTGACAGTGATGTATTGCTTTTGAGTTGTGGAGATTTTTAAAAAGAAAAATTAAAAAACTTATCTAGATACTCAAACATAATATTTATTAAATTGTGTTTTTACTTATATATATATATATATATGATTACTAGTTTTAAAATATAAATAGTTAGACATACTGAAAATAACTTCATCGTAATCCGTTGTCAAATGTAAGTTGATGCATTTAGATTCCACGGATGTTCCACATTTTTGGTTTTATTGATTTGGTTGTCCTCTACTAATACAATATGTACACTTTTAGGTAACTATGCTGGTTAGTCGATAATTAGAACTAAACTCTCTAGACATTATTGTGCTTTGTATGCATAGAAGGTACATAAAAGATATATGATATCATCCAAATGGAGAAAAATTCATGATATCAATATTTGAATGCAATCACAACAACAACAACTTCCATTATGGGTCCCGTTTTCACAGGATCTGATGAGATTCAGATATAGACAGTATTATCCATATGCCCGTCACTACATGTAGAGAAACCGTTCCAATAAGGCCCACATAAAAGGTTTTAAGAAGATAATTAGATGTTGAAAATCGTAGATATCAATATTTGAACCATGCAGATATATAATATAAAAATGAATAAGTTAACATGGTGATGACATTTGTAATATTATCATTGGTAAGCTTAATTTTTAAATAAAAATATAATGTCGTGGCAACTAGTAAATGATCTTAACCATATTATTAAATTTAACATTTATCCATCAATGCAATATATAAATCATGCAATTATGTTATTCTAATCAATGTCGTCACTAGAATATATATGAGAGGCTTTAGTAAAATGCATTATTTAAAAATCCAATTAACTCAGTTTATTAGAAGGGGTTACATATGATTTTATCGTGCAATTCATTCCATTGGCTTTTATTATTTCAAAAAAAAATTGATTCTATTTAAGGTCAAAAATATATAATGAACACTAAATCAAAGAGGGAAAACAAATTTCTGCAATATATTGTAAGCAATTACCAGCACTTTTTTAAAAATTAATAAACTATCATTAAAGAAAAAGATTAAATAAATCATTATGCTAAGACATTCATTTAATTAATTTTAAAAAATATCATCATGGTTATTTAAATTTTGATGGGTCTTGTGTTGCTCTAACCACATATTAAAAATGACAAATTTTTTTATATGCATATTTTTTTCACTATACAATTAAAAATAATGTAAAATGCCACTGTTAAAAAATTAAATAATTTATTGTGTGGATGACCAGAGTGTCATATTTTCATTGGTCCTCTTTTATGTAATTAAGTTGATTGACAATCAATGGGTTATTAATTAGTATATTGACTTTTAATTTAATATAGTGTATTGAAAGCTCATTAACAATTTTGAATTTGAATGTAAAAATTAAATCATATTTGAAGTAATTTTTTCTGAATTAAAAAAGAAAAGGTTTTTCTTATGTTTTAAAAATGGAACAAATATCTATGTAGTTCTTTCATAAAGCTTTTACTAGTTATTATTTCTAATTAAGTAATTGAACTAAATCCCTCTTCTTCTTCTTCTTTTTTTAAGTTATCATATTCCAATCTTTTACTTACATTTTCTTTTATTTCTTAAAGATGGCTAAATGGCTCCAATTAATTTAATCATCATCCATTTTATTACCAATATTTAAGTATCAATATTAAATTATTATTTTTTATTCAATTGTTCTACGGATTACGAATTTATAAATTGATTGGTTTAATATTCTAGTTGTCATCATTCATTATCCAAATTTAAAGAGACATTCCCCTTAGGCCAAATGACATTAAACATATGCCAAAAATAAATAAAAAAATATGTATCCTGTGCTAAAATGAAGTATAAAAGGTAGGATAACAAAATTTATGTTCGATGTTTTTTATAAAAAAAGGTGAGAAAGTTAGTATCAAATGGTAGACACATATAATGAATGTGTGTTTAACTTTGAGATATGTAAATACATTTATCATACATGATTTGATGTTTCTATACATCTTCTATTTTTCTTTTTTGAGTAAAATGGTCTTAAATAATGATGCTTATTTTACAAATATAATAGGATCATTAGACACTTATATTCGTGAGATTTATTTTACAAATATGTCCACAAGTACCCCTAACTAAATTGTAGCATATAAAAATTGAGCTCAAAACTTGCCTTATCTTTAAAATGATCTTGTATCTTTTTAGGAACTAACTACAAATTGATATACTATTACACATATTAAATTACATGCAATCCTTCGATTTCAAATTTCATATTATATGATAAATGCATTTGCATGCATCAAAGATATATATACAATTATCATATATGTATGTCATTTGACACTAACATCTTCACCCCTTTTTCCCCCCTTTTTGTTATTTTAAAAAAAAACTTACAATATAAGAATTGTTCTTTTATCATGCTAAAAATAGTGTCCAACTAAAAACATAGTTGTCAATCCAAGCAATATGTCAAAAATAAAATAATTTATGTAGATATTTTTTAGTATCAATTAGTTAAACATATTAGTGTTTCTAATTAAAATAAATTATAAAATCACATACTCTTTGAAGAAAAATAATATGATCATAAAATTTTCACACATATCCGTGCGAAGCACGGGATGCACACTAGTTGTTATTGAAATTACTCGATTTACAGTTTACCTAGTGTTGTGGCTTGATGTTATAGGATTAGACATTTTCCTTTTTTATTTTTTTGGATTTCGCATCTTTACAGTTCTTAAATAAAGAACATTGACGTCACCATTATATATTTAATTATAATCTCCAAAAATATATGTTTCATTAAAGAAAATAACAAATTAAATATCACATCTCATCAATATAAGGTTCCAAAAAATTTACACAAGAGTATAAGAACTTTCCTCAGTGTGATGACGACCATCAACAAAAATCTTGGGCGAAACTAAATGAAATAATTGAATGTACAAATATTCTGCAAAAATGCATGAAATGAAATAATTTACAACTTTGTTAAAGGGGCCTCCTTCACTTTGATTTTCCCTTCAGCACTTCAAAAGGGCCGTACTCACATTTTACATGTTCCATTGCCTACAAAAATTAGAAAAATAAATTAGCTATATATATCTTGACTAACTAGAGAAATAAACAAAAAATAAAAAAATAAAAAATGTTATTTACATTTAGGAAAAAATATTAATGAATAGTGAGTAATATACACTTACTGGGATCAACAGTGGTGATGATACCCGAGCCAGAGAAGTCGCACTGGCCAGGCTGGCGACCATGGGTTTGGTAATATGCGTTCATGGCATAGGTGGCAAGGGCTCGAACGTTACCAGGGGCAAAGCATGGACCACCGGCTTGAATGGGCTTGCAGTCGATTCCTTGGCTACATGTATAGTCAAGGTTGGCTTGGAGTTGAGCATCAGTGGCCTCTGGCTTCGGCACGCACCATTGCTTGCCAGGGTTAGGACCAGGTTGGGCAGGGTTGACTGGCTTTGGCTGAGGCTCGGCTGGTGGATGAGGTTGGGTGCCACCCGCGGGCTTAGGGACGGGCTCGGGGTGAGGTTGAGGCTTAGGTTGAGCTGGTTGAGGTTGTGGCTTAGGTTGGGCTGGTTGTGGTTGAGGTTGAGGTTGAGGCTGTAAGTCATGGGAACAAAAACATGTTAGATTTTATAGTTCCTAAGTGTTTTATTCATGTTTTAGATTTCACCCATTAAAGTTCTTAAGAATCCAAAAAGATAAAACGAATCCTTACCTTGGCTGCAGGGCCCTTCATGATACCAATATCATAAACAAGAGTAAAGTCAGGTCTAAACAACCCAAAGTTCCTCTCAGCAACAGGACCAGGCTTAAGGTTCTCAGTGAACAACCCAAAAATATAAGCCTCAAACTTCCTGCCAGGCATCAAGGGTGTCCCTTTTCCACTGTTAACATGCTGAACCAACTTAGAGTTGTAGTTTCGAGCGGTGTCAACATTGACCCATGTTTGAAATGGCTCGCCGATAGTGGGCCAACCAGTCTCTCCGGCCACGATCTCGACATCGGTGAAGCCCAAGGCCTTCATGGCCGAGAAGGTGCCGTCCATGAGCCAATCAAACTGGTTCCGGTAGTTAATCTTGGTCACTGGGTCAAACTTGCCCTTGTTCGGCCTAAATGCGCAGAAGTCGACAGTCTCAGCATTTGTGTCAAAGTATGGGTATGGGTTAACAATAAATGGTGCCTTGGTTTCATTTAAGAATTGGAGCATTGGGGCTAGGACGCCTGTATCCCACCCTGGTCGGAATTTGCCTGCACTTGGGAACTCCATCTTGTCTAAAATACCCAATGAGTGAGGTGTTGACACCTGCCATTTTAAGGGCGCTTTAGATTTAAAAGACTTTGACTTGCTAACATCTATTGATATTTGCTTCTTTATTTGAAAATTTAAATTTACATGGTAAAACGTCTTGGTATAACATGGTGATAAAATGTTTCCGATTTAGCATGTATATATTGGTACTGATTCTAAATATGATAAATGGATTATTCGTTTAGGATTCATGTATAAGCTCGTTGATGTTCGACCAATGTAAAGTAGCGCGACTCATACTACATATTTTATCCAATTAATCACATCTATATAGGCCTAATCTAATTAGATTGGAATCTAGTGTAATTTCAACCAATTAAACTAGCATGGTACATATTATGCTATGCCCAATTTAGGCATTGACATTTTGAGTTCGGTCATATAATTTGAGTATACTTTTCAAACTATCTAATAAATTAAACTTGCCCTCAAAATTAAACATCCATTGATCAATACCAGATGTTAATGATTTCATAAATGAAAACTAAAAGTTACTTACCTGAATGTTTTTATGACCAGCCAGCTGAAGGGCCTGGTGAAGGGTACGCATAGCAGCAACAAGGTTATCAATGGCAGCCTGAGGGCCCCAATGAAGGATCTCATTCCCAACAAGGACCCTTATAACGTTAGTCTGTGGCACGAAGGGGGTGACATGGTTCTTCACCCACTCTTGAGCCGCAGGGAGTTGGACTATGTTAGGGATCTCCCCATTAGGAACCGTGATGGTCACCGCGATCCCAGAGTTGGCAAAAGCTTGAATGATATCCGGATTCGCGTCAAAGAGCTTGATCTTGTTTATGGAGGTCTTGGTCTTTAGGAACTCTGCAACCTGTGCTGGTGGTGGTAGGTTATCAGCCACTGTACCGTAGTTCACCCCGATCGGCCACGCCGCCACAGCATGGAGGAGGGAGAATGTGAAGAGAGTGATCAGTAGAACCATGGATTTATTGCCTGGAGCCTCCATGGCTAATTGTAGAGTATCTTTGGAGGAGACTCTTTGTTATTCTTGTGTACGTTTATTTATGTATGATGTTAGAAGGGAGTTAAGGAGGAGGGGATAGGATAGGAGAAACTTAAGGTGAAATAAGGTCATGTCTTTTTGGGGAGGGTAAAGAGTTAAAAATAGATGTATCAAATTTAGGGGTTTCAAAGATAAGATTCAAACTAGGGCATATATAGAACCACGTACGAGTAAGTTAAGATTCATGAGCGAATAGAAGATCGGGTATAAGATGTTTGTGGACTACTAATTTAAATTGTAATTGTTTTCTTAGCGAAGAAGTTGAGAGAGCTACATGATTTATATATTTAAATTCTTACTGTGACAACTAATGTGTTGTGGTATGTTTAGTCATCTTAGAAACTATAGATAATATATATATTTGCGCAAATTGTTCTTCCCCTTCTATTCTTGTCTTTGAAAATCTTTTTAAAAAATACATGCGATCACTCCAACAAGAGCAACATTGATAAGAAATAGAGAAAGATAAAGTTCAATGATAACGTAATTGTCATTTTTTCATAAATGACATTGGATTATCCTCTTCACAAAGTGTAGCAAAAAACATATGAATAACAAAGCCAAAAAGGGATGGCCATCATTCTTAGGGGTATGCAAAACTAATTAACTGGAGTTTCGGTTAACCGATTTTTTGGTTCAAGAAAATTTCAAACCATAACCAAATTGAAAGTTTCGGTTCATCCAAAACCTAAACCGTAACTAAACCGAAAAAGTCCGTTCGCCAGTTTTCGGTTCGGTTAACCGATTTTTTGGTCGGTTATTCACAACTAATAAAAAAGTATACCTTCTTGCCTAAATTTTTCATTTTTTATATTTAAAATTTTTCACTTAGCATTCATAAATTATAAAAGAAAGTGCACTTTCATACCTAAATTTTTTATTTTTTATGTATAAATTTTTTTGGGGGGAAAATTAGCTGTTGTTCAATCAACCAAAGGTTGATTGAATTTTCAACTTAAACGAATCATAACCGAAACAAAAACTAAAAAATTATTTCGGTTTGATCAACCGAACCAATTTTTTTGAAAAATTTGCTTGGTTAATCGGTTTTCAATTTCGTTTTTAGTTTCGGTGGTCTTTGCACACCCCCAATCATTGTTAAGTCTTAGGAGATATGTGTGGCTTATTAGATAGTAATGGTGTTAATAATTTGATTAGTATGATCATACAATTGATGAAAGATGTCTTGCAATAGTTAACAATTAACATAACCAGTTCCCTGTTCAATGTTGTTTGAACGATAAGTCTGGCCGGGTGTCAATATGCATGGTTAGCACTACGAAAAATTTGTAATGGTTTGTATGACTGGAATAGTTGCAAAAGATAATACAAATTAGATCCACTCCATGCAATTTATTACATAGATAATCCAAAGAATACATCGAGGATAAATAAATTTTGAAAATGAAAATATGACAACTTAATAACATTGAAAACACATAAATAAAAGAGGCCAGTTATTCAAATACTTTTTTTAGTAAATTTTTTTATCACACTTTTTTAGTAATTTTTCTATCACATTTTTTTAGTAATTTTTGTATCACAAGCGTCAACAAGTGCTTAAATTGACAACATGATGATGATCTCTTTCAAGTGCTATGGTTGCTAGTTGCTACATGCCCCGAATACAACCCAAAGTAAAAACAATTCAATATACATCTCATAGTTTATAGAATTATAGTGCATCAACTTTAAGCTTGTCATTATCAAAAACAATTAATCCATAATGCTTCTTGGAGGGAAAAATGAGATGACCCATCTGATATAATCATCATCATCATCATCATATATATATATAAAATATAAAATTGAATGGGTTGAGTGGATTGTTAATTTTTTGATAAGTGTCAACTTTCTACTGGTTCTTTATAGTTATTCTTTATTTAATGAATTTAATCATCATCAATTTTATTAACTAAATTCAATTATCAATATTAAATAAATTTTTTTCATTCAATTATTTTAATAGTTACGAATATAAAGTAGAGGCAGATTACAAATATAAAATGTAATTTTATAGTTTTAATTATGAAAATGGAGACACCTATAATTTATCCAAATTTGAAGAGACATCCTCCTAACCCCCAGGCCACATTACATTAAAAATATGCTAAGAATTAAAAAATATGTTTCCCTTGCTATGAAGTATAAAGAGTCAGGGGAATGAAATTTATATTACATTTTTTTTCAACTAAAAAAAGAGGAGAAAAAGATGCATAGGGTACTATCAAATGATACCCATATTTAATGATTGTTTATGTAGCTTTGAAGCACATAAAAACATTTGTCATACATGCCTGAGTGTTCCTTATATCCTCTTTTTTTCTTTTTTCAGTAAAAGAACCTTTAAATAATAATATTTATTTTACAAATACAAAAGGAGCATTGGACACTTATATTTAATTGTGAAATTTATTTTACAAATGTATGCATAAAGACTACTAACTAAATTATAGCATTTAGAAATTGAGACCCAAACTTGCCTTATTTTTAAAATGATCTTTATATCTTTTTAACAGCTAAATACAAATGGATACATTATTATATATATTACATTACATGCAATCATTCAATGATAAAACCTTCAATTTTGAATTCCCTATATGATAAATGCATTTACATGCTTCAAAGCTACATGTACAATGATCATATATATACACCGTTTGACACTAGCCACTTCACCTTTTTTTACCCTCTTTTTGTTCTTTTTTTCACTAAAAATATCCAATATCAGAGTTGTTCTCTTGTTATGCTGAAAATAGTGTCCAACTCAAAACTTAGTTGTCAATGCAAAAATATATCAAAAAATAAAATAGTTACGTTTATATAGATTTCGTTTAATGCCAATTACTTAAACAAATTAGTGCTTCCAATTATAATTAATGATAGGACCTCAAATTCTTTAAAGAAAAATGATAAGATTATGAAATTTCACACATGCCCGTACAAAGCACAAGATGCACACTAGTATAATATATAAAAATGGAGTACGTTAGTTGTTTGTGTGACAATTGATGTATTTTGATTAGTCAATTTTTTTTCTTTTTCTCTTTTTCTTCAGAGCATGAACAATGGTGAGCGGAATTTTTGGCTCACCGGTGGGGCCTATCACTGCCACATCAACTCTCTCTCCAATTTTTTATCTCACAAGTCTCATCTTCTCCAATGGTTGGCTCATTACTTTGGCTCACCAAATAAAATAATACCCATAAACCCACACTCCAACACACAACTATTTTTTTAAAATACAAAAAAAAATAAAATAACAATAAAACTTAAAAAAAAAAAATCAAAAACAGGGAAGGGGAAGGCTTGTGGCAGAGAGCCGCCCCGCAAGCTGGCCGGCCGAAGCGAACCAGTGCACGGGCGTGGGCTACCCGCTGCCTCTCCCCCCCCCCCCCCAAAATTTGGCTCGCGGGGCACACGGTGCCCATGCTCTTAGTGCATGAGCCTCTTAGGTTATGTTCTTTTGGCTAGTAAATCCAAATTTACCAACATCAATCAACTTCAACCCACATCAATTCGCTTCATGAACTTTAATAAAAAATACCAACTTCAACCCGTTTCAATCCACTTCAATAAACTTTACCCACTTTTTACTATTTTAACCAACTTCTACCCATCATATACCAAAAAAAAATCATCCCACTTCTACCAGTTTCAATCCACTTCAACAAAAAAAATGCCCTATTCAATATACTTCAACCCACCTCTTTCAATCTTCAACCAACTTCGCTCATTTACCAACTCATATTTCTCAATGAAAAGAACAGACCTTTAATACTAATATAAGTCGAGTTCAATATATGCTTATAAATTTTTCATCTTTTCACTTTTTTTCGTTTTTTTGGAAGTACATTGAAATACGTGAATTATTATCTATTTGAGTGTACTTTGATGCATATTTTTTTTCCATTCTTTTAGTTTGTGTACACTAAAATATATGAAGTATGATATCATTTTAAGTGTAGTCTACTAATGTTGACGAATACAATATTAAAGTGAAAAAATGTCCTTATGTACATGTACTATCGTTTGATGAAGTCTAATATTGGATAGAATGCATCCCTTTTTTAATTTCTCATACACATATATATGTATATGCTAAATATGTTACCATCAACACACATATAGATGCAATATAGTAATCGATGTTATATCAATTCTTATTAATCTACAGTATTCCATGAGTTCAAATAGACAAGATGTCACACTTATATATAGTTTATACTTATATATCCAGTAGTAAAAGTTAAAGTTTTTAGGGTTTCTCTTTTTTTTTTTTGGTAGCAAGTCATTATATTATTTAATGATGTCTTTAAACTATAATTGTTAGGGCATTCCCAGCCGATTACCCGCAAGGCAACCCCCTACACGCGGGACACCTGCCCCCCTTGTAGCCCGTGCCACGTGGGTGGGGGCACACATGCCTCCTTGGTCAGTCGAGCCTCCCTGCGTGTTGCTGCTTGGTTTGCTTGTTTTTTTTTTCTTTTTTTTGAGGTAATAAATAATTTTTATATGAATAAAAAAATAGGTTGTGTGTTATGAAGCGGGTCCATGGTAACTTTTTTTATTGGGTTATTCAAATTGGAGTTTCATGGGTTGGATAAGTGATGGAATGCAAGTTCCAAAAATCTAAAACTTTTGCTGACGTGGAAAGATGTAGAACTCTGGCTAGGAATGCCCTTAGGAATTAGGATCACACGAGTATGAGATTCGTTTTTTTCCCTTTTTTTTTGAAAGAGATTATGAGATTCTTTATATAATGTAGTTACAATGTTTGTATAAAAACAATTATAATAGGTATGTTGTTGCTTTAGTTGGAAAAACTTACCCACATTATTTCTTCCAAACGTCTCCTTTGTTTGGGGAGTCAAATGCTAGTGGTCACTTTACAACACTTTCATGAAAACGAATTACATATTTATTTAAGAATCTATTAGCTTAGCAATATGCCAAAACTTTTATTAAAAAAAAACAACAATAATTGCGCAAGGTATGGTATGGTATAAGAGCATTCCTAGCCAGAGCTCCATTTTTTTTTAAAAAACTTTGGCCTGTCACGTCAGCAAAAGTTTCACAATTTTGGAACTTGCATTTCATTACTTCTCCAACCTATGAAATTCCAATTTTAATCATCCAATAAAAATATTTGTCATAAACCCACCTCATAACACCTATTTTTTAAATTATTTAAAAATTATATACTTACTCCAAAAAAAACATAAAAAAATATTTTAAAAAATCAAAAGTTACACGCGGGGAGACATGCAGACGTGCTCCCCTGCATCACTTTTTTTTTCTTTTTCTTTCATTTCACGACACTTGTCATTGTGGGGGCCGCATTCCTATTTCATACTCCACAAATGCTCTAATAACTAGTACTACAGGCCCAAAAAAAAAATTATGGTTCCTTGGACAGTGACGTTTAATCATGCAAAGCACCCAGTCAATCTCGTAGCTGCTGTGCTTGCGCTCAGCCAGAAAGAACAAACGGATACTTTGGTGATTGACCCAGAGCCGCCCAGTTCGATACAACTTGCATTGAACCTGGACAGAAAAGTTTACCTATTTGCACAGCGACTACATGATGAGGAACAATTGCAGGTGGCTAATGCCCAAGTCGCCTTCTACCTGGTTCGTTGGGCTGTGTACTAGGATGGTTATTTTGTATATCAGTTGTGTTGTTCCTGGGTCCTCTTGGGAGACGGTTCTCTTGCATCCCGTCTTTTTGCTTACAAGATGATGTTTACCCTTCCTTATTTTTTGGCCCGAGGATCCTGGAAGTCTTACCGTACTTGTTTTGTACATGACTTAAGTATTAGGAATCTTATCGCTATTTTCCACAAAAAAATAAAAAAAACATAAAGGAAAAAACTCATGGGGTAATGATGCACTACACTGTATATCTTTGGATTAGGTTTTAATTGTAATATATATTTTATAATTTTACTGTAATAATGAAACATTTATATAGTTAAATAATATATTTATTTGACGAAAATAATATGAGTTTAACAATTGCAGTTTCATTGGTAGTGGTATTGTTGTTTTACTTGCTTGATGTTATAGGATCCGATATTTTCATTTTTTTGGGACTTCTCATCTTTATAGTCTCAAACAAAGAAGTTAAACAACGCCATAATACATTTAATCTTAATCACTAAATATACACATTTCATATAAAAAAAGACCTAATAAACATCACAACTGTAGGCTCCAAATAGTTGTTCTATGTGTTGATATCAGAGCTTAAATTTACACGAGATCAATAACTTGGTAGCCATGACCATCAACAAAATTTTTAATCGGAACTACAGAAAATAATTAAATGTACAATTATTCTGCAAAAATAACAATTAATTACAAATTTGTCAATGGGGGGCCTCCTACACTTTCAGCACCTCAAAAGGGACTTACTTACATTTTGCATGCTCCATTGCCTACAGAAATTAGAACGATATTAAATTAGGTGTATTATACTATAATATTAATGATTAACTAGGGAAAATCAATTAGTTACGTAATAAAAGATCAAAAATCCAAAAAGTCATTCACATATATGAGGAGGTATTAATGAATAATACATGCTTGGATCGACGGTGGCGATGAAGCCGAAGCCGGCCGGACCTGGTCAAGGAGGCGAGCCTAGTTTGGTAATATGCGTTCATGGCATAGGAATGGAGTGGCCTTGAAGTTGACGCTGTAGGCAATGGAAACCAAAAATAAATAAATAAAAATTTTTAGACTTCATAGCTCTATTTTTTTTTTTTTTTATTCTTGGATCCTCCATTTCACTGAAATTGGACTACTCTTGGCTCAATAAGGAATAGAGTTCTCCTATTATAAATTTTCTTTACTCACAAGACTCGAATTTAAGATCGATTTTATTTAAGGGAAATAAGTCTCAACCAGTCAACCTACTTGAACCAACCTGTGTTGGTAAACTTCGTAGTTCCATTAATTAAAGCAGTTTGGTTATAGAAAATAAAACCACTAAATATAAAATCACCTTTTTCTTAAAATAACGGTGAATGGTCCACTCCTATTGATTATCTTCGACTATCCAAGAATTAAATTTCTTTTTTTCCCACACAAAATCTACATGTTATAATTTATTAAAATTTTTCTTAAGAATTGGAAAAAGACAAAGGGAATCATTAATTACCTGGACCACAGAGGCATTCTTCATAATACCAATATCATAAACAGGAGTAAAGTCAGGTTTAAACAGCCCAAAGTTTCTCTCAGCAACCGGACCAGGCTTAAGATTCTCAGTGAACAACGCGAAAATGTAGGTCTCAAACTTCCTCCCAGGCATCAAGGGTGTCCCATTGCCACTATTAACGTGCTCGATCAACTTAGAGTTGTAGTAGCGAGCGATGTCAACATTGACCCATGTTTGGGATGGCTCGCCGACAGCCGGCCAACCAGTTTCGCCGACGACGAGCTCAACATTACTGAAGGGGCCCAAGGCCTTCATGGCCAAGAAGATGGCATCCATGACCCAATCAAACTGGTTCTGGTAGTTCAGCTTGGTCACTGGGTCAATCTTGCCCTGGTTCGGCTTGAATGTGCAAAAGTCGACATTCTGAGCATTTGTGTCGAAGTATGGGTATGTGTTAACCACAAATGGTGCCTTGGTTTCACTTAAGAATTGGAGCATTGGGTATAGTATGTTTTTATCCCATCCTGGTCGGAATTTCCCTGCACTTGGATAGTCTGTCTTGTCTAGAATGTCCAATGAGTTAGGTGTTGATACCTGCATGCATTTTTAAGGGCACATTAACAACAACAACAACAAACTCTCAATATGGGTCCCGCTTTCGCGGGGTCTGGGGAGATCCAGCTGTAGGCAACCTTACCTCTACCGGTATTCCTACCCATTTAAGGGCACATTAAATTTAACGTATTTTTTTTTATTTTAGCGTATTAGATATTAGTTACTTAATTAACAAGAAGGGGAGCCTTGGAGCAACGGTAAAGTTGTCTCCGTATGATCAAAAGGTAATGGGGTTCGAGCCTTGGAATCAGCCACTGACAAAGTCAGGTTAGGCTGTCTACAATTCACCCATTGCGGTGGGGCCCTCCCCCAAACCCTGCATGAACGAGAGATGCTTGTGCACCGTGTTGCCCTAACTTCATTAACAAAAACGAAGTTGTGTACCTGAATATTTTTATGGCCAGCCAGCTGAAGGGCCTGGTAGACGGTACGCATAGCAGCAACAAGGTTATCAATGGCAGCCTGAGGGCCCCAATGAAGGATCTCATTCCCGATGAGAAGCCTTGTGATATTAGTTTTGGGCACAAAGGGGGTGACATGGGTTTTAACCCACTCTTGAGCTGCAGGGAGCTGGACCATGTTGGGAATTATCTCATTAGGCACCATGATTGTCATTGGGATGCCGGAGTTGGCAAAGGCTTGAATGATGTCTGGATTGGCATCAAAAATCTTGATCTTGTTTATGGACGTCTTGGTCTGCACGAACTGGGCCACCTGTGCTGGTGGCGGGAGGTTGTTAGCCACAGTCCCGTAGTTCACACCAATGTCCCCGGCCACAGTAGTGGCGTGGAGGAGAGAGATGGTTAAGATGGCAAGTAAGACCGGTGATTTACTGCCTAAAGCCTCCATGCTTGTTCTTGTGTTTATTTAGTTGTTTTTGCGTTTATTGATTTACGAGTCGAGGATATATATCTATATAACATCTTTATGGGGAGCGGATAGGAGACACTTAAGGTAGAGTAAGGACGTGTCTTTTTTTTTTTTTTTGGGACAATGAAGTTAAAAATAGAAATGTCACATTTAGAGTATGAAAAATAAAATGTCCTTTTACATTGATTAGTGTTTATTTTCCCCTTTTGTAGGAGCATAGATGATGATACGTGTCTTGTCACAAGACACTCTTAAATGTCTTGTCTTAACTCAAATTAATATGTTTTATGATTTAAAATCACTAAATTTTTAATAATTATAATTTATTATGAGTTATAAAGCTTGAATATTCGTTGGTTACGCCACTAAATACAAATTGACACCCTAACCGGATCAACCCCATCCGCGAAAGCATATTATGTGTAATTTTATAAATTTAAAAGATTATGTATAAAATGATAATTTTACACAATTTATAAGTTTTGGCATCATTTCACTATTCAATCAAACCATTTTTTCTAATTTAATATGTGATAATATACATTTTAAGTGAAAATAAGCATTTAAAAAGTGTCTTATAACAAGACACTTATCATTTTGCGATAAGATTTTGATTTGATTTAGTCTTATTTATCATGGTGTGGATTAATCAACATATCATACCATAATATTGTAAGAATCATGTCGTGTAACTGTCATTGCTTCACATTGCAACTGAATTTGTTGTGAAAATGTTCTACATGGTGAAAAATTCAGTATGAAGTCCAAACAACCCAACGTTTCATGCTGTATATATAGTTAATTAAAAGAGAACGTCGTAGATATTGTATATATATAATTTAAAACCATTGACATTATTATTAATCCCTAGGAAGTGTCACTTGGTATATATAATTGTTAGAATATAAAATTATTTCTGAATTTTCAACTATCAGTTTAAGCTTTTGATTGAGTTTGTTCATAAATATGATATTAGAGCTTCAACCGGCTCCTAAACCCTAATCTAGCCGGATCTCTCTTTGTCCCCCCACCACGCCACTTTTTTTTCTGTCCCAAACACATCATCATCTATCAGCTCTAAACCCTAACAGTCGCAGCTTGTTGCCATGATCTACAGTTGACACCATTGTTTGTTGTAGTTTCTTCCGTCACTTCTAATGTCCTTCCTCAAGCTCTCTTTGAGCCCGCAGTCACAGTGGTCAGTGTACCATTGACTCCACCACTACAATCTGAATATCACAGTGATTCCACTATTTTTGTGCAGTAATCTTTCTAAGGGAGATGTTTCAAGTTTGAATCTTAGCAGCCCCCATATCGATTTATTGCACAAAGTGAAGGGAGCCTTTACAGCAATCATACATCAAGCCGAAACTCGGAAGAGAATTCACGTGAGGGGGCATGTTAAAGTATACTGCACCACCTTGCTCCTGCTATAGCTAGTAAAGTACGAACAGTAACAATTTTTGCTACTAGAGTCTGGAGCAAAGGTTTCATAAAAATCCTCACCCTCAATTTGATAATTACCCAATGTTACAAGTCAAGCTTTGCATCGTTCAATTGAGCCATCTGCATTATAATTAATCTTATATACCCATTTACACCTAAGTGCCCCTTTCTGGGAGGCAAGGGCTGAAGATCCCAAGTGCAATTGTCTTCAAGAGTTGAGATTTCATAATCCAACACGCCCCCTCATGTGTGGGCTACTAACAAAACCCAAAACATGCACACAATTTTAATCAAACGGCTCTGATACATGTTTAATTTTATATATCAATTGAGCTACAAACAAAAAGTCATACATATAAGCTCAAATGAGGTTCTAACCCAAAAGTAATTAGTAATGGGTAGAGTAACTGATAAGCTTATATACATGCTCAAACCCTTTAACTTTATCAATTTGAGACAACACCCACTTTCATATTCTTTTATTTTATTAATTTGAGATAACACTCACTTTCATAATTCAACAGTAATTATAGTAATAAACTTTTTTGGTTTGGAAATAATGGAACACTATAGCTATTATTGCGGGAAATTAAATTTGCATATTTAATAGGTTGACGACCTTAAAATCGATTGATATATCACAATACTATTTACTAATGCAAATTGATGAGCTTTTGCCTTTTAAATAAGATCCCACTTTATGTTCTTCTGTGGTTATTTTGGGATATGTACAAGTTCTTAAGTCTCAAATTCATATGCGAGATAAGTAACACACAATTTTTACATACACTTTGATTACGTCTTGGCATTATAATTTGTACTCACGTAGCAATTCCCCTCTGCACCCAAAAAAACAAAAGCTTTGAGCAATGTCGACCAAGACTACATTAATTAGCTTAGACCAAGACTATCCAAGCGTCACCTTTCACATTTGGTTTGCATGTTATTTCATTAATGACCAAAGACAAAGTCATAAAACCTCACAGAACCATGTAACCTTTAGTGGTAACTAGTGTTAAACCCATGCTTTGCATGGATTGAGATAGTTTTTTACTTTAATGGATTTCTATTTAATAGGTGGTAATAAATATATTATCGAGCAAAATCCTTATAGTCATTCATCAAAATAAATTAACTATTTTGATAAATAATAGTCTAAGAGTCCAATATAATTTTAAGTCACCAATTGCGGCATACAAATGTATTATAGCCTGTATAATACACCTTTGTCCACGAATTGTGAAATACAACTTCTAGATTCAGTCACTGCCTATCACTCTTTGACTATAACTATACTACCATTCCTCTTAAAGAGAAAAAAAGTTATTACAATTAATTAAGGTTAACATAATGAAATTAATCCATATGTAATAAGTTAAATGAAGAAGCCATAGTTACAAATATCCATCAATTATAAAAGTTTGATTCAAAGAAAATTAAAATATGATTAATTAGACATGCTTCCCTATGAAAATATGAAAAGTATTAAAGTATTAAGGAAAAAATGGAGTGTTGATAGCTATTTTATATATTCTTAATTAATAGTATGACTATAATTAAGATCTTATTTTTTTATTAAGTTGACGAACTAAAATATTTGTAAAATATATATTAATGAAACTATAATAAAATAATTTTACTTAAAATAATAATTTTTCAAAATGCTATTTCTAATATTATTGATCTATGATTTTATGATTATACTTATAATATTAAAATTATGAATATAAAATTTACACAGGTTTTAAGAAGGTACTGCCACTTAATTTTAAAAAAGAAGAAAAAAAGATGAAATGCAAAATTAAAAACTTAGTAACTTTCCCAATACAAAGTGAAATCTATGAGTTGAATGCCTACGTTAATTTGATCTAATTACTCTTGTTAATACATCTCAATTAATATCCAAAATCAATAATTTAGAAAAGAGAAAAGAAAACAATATTTACATCTAATGAGTGATTATCAAGTGTCTAATCAATGTATACTCACTCAATTTTAAGTATAGTTATATAGATAGATTAGCTTTTCAGCCCTCCCCATTATACGATATCCATTGGACCTTGTAAATAAGAGCCTGCAATCTTTAATGTCCATCAATATATATACCTTACTTGACATGCTAAAACCATATATACAAAAAAATAGCACATGTCAAGATAAACTATTCCATAATACCTAGCACCAATAAACATAAACCCAATTATACTACACTTGAATTGGGGCATGAAAATCCAGAATCTTCCTATATGAGAATGTGTTGCACAAGCAAACAGATATAAAGTATACAGGTTTGTTCACCTTTATTTATTCGTCCAACTATTTAGGGTTAACAACTATTCAAGTGTATTCGTAATTTTAGCACATATCTTCTTTTTTTTTTTTTTGGTTGGGGGTTGAGCTACAAAGAGTAGTCCACCATAATTATCGTACACTAGAGAAGATAAAATCAAAGTTACAATCTAAAGTGACGAGAACATCAGTCTTAGTTACTATGCAAAGGTGGTGTTGACATGGCTGGATGAAGCATGATTAGGTTGGTCTCCTTTTGATGCAATGAATGCAACCCGTTCTCCCTCTACGTCTTCTGCCCTTTCTCGAGTCTCATGATAGACTCAGGAAGTGGCCACTGCACGCCCACACTGGTGGTGGGTGGGAAGCGCATTTTTGCAGCCCATGTGTTTCTCCGCGTGTCTCTAGATCCTTCCACAATGTGCATCAATCGAGGAATACTAACATTTTGATTTTTGGTATATCAACTCGGATTATATATTGAAAGTTTCACACGGTTACAACTCTAGAATCAAGCAACACATCAACACCACACCCCACAAAAAAATTATATTGATAGACATCTTATTTTACGAGTATATATTTACATTTATTTGTTTAAGGAGGTGTTCAATGAAATTGATTGTTTAAATAATAGTTAATTAGCTGATTTACTAAAGTTAATAATTTTATTAGTAATTAATTGTAATCTATTAATGTTTAGTAATTAGTTGTTCAATTAAATATTTTAAAAAATATATATTTTGCAAATGCAACTCTTGGGGGGTGAAATAACATTTTTAGACAAAATAATTAAAAATGACACGATAGAGGAAGGGTTTTAGTAAATAAAAAAAATTAACCAAATCTGATCTTAAACCGACCGCACGATTCCTCACAAATGTCTAAAAACACGTCACACATAAAATGAAACTCCCCCAGAAAGTCCACAGGCTGACATACCAAAACAACGACAGTGTTTCCACTTCCAGTAGCGTGAGAAAGAAACAACTTCCAATTAGATAGAGGTGTTTGACCCAAATTTGCTTATTTATCTAAAGTCTAGAGTTTCCTGTCTAATGCTGATTAAGATCCAGCTGTTAAGCAACAAATTAAATACTTAATTGACAACATTTTTCTGTCCACCAAAATTGAGAGCGAATCTTCCTGCGACAAATCTCGTCTTTTCTCGTACCTCTCTCTCTCTCTGTCTCGTCTCCGCCTATATGTATGAGGTCACAGCCTCATGGACACTGCGTGGTTTCACGAGTGCCTGTCTGCTTGCCTAAGCTCTATATTCACACCGGAGAGATTTTCTAAGTCAAGCTCTCTATATGGCTTCAAAGAGGTTCCTATTGATGTGTCTTCTAGGAACTTCTCTTGTTGGAGTTGTACTTGGGAGCTTCTATAGGGATGTTGATATCACATGGGGTGACGGTCGCGGTAAGATACTGGGCAATGGAACCCTTCTCACGCTCTCCCTTGACAAGTTCATGGGATCGGGATTTCAGTCTAAGAATGAATATCTCTTCGGAAGAATTGATATGCAAGTTAAATTGGTTCCTAGGAATTCAGCTGGCACTGTTACCACTTACTATGTAAGTATGCATAATCTTAGTTTCATTATCTCTGTTCTTATGTCAAAATGACTTTCGTTTAATTTTGTGGTCAATTTTTTACGGTATTCACTTGATATTTTAATATGAGTTGGTCTCTTTTATGAGTGATCTTTTTAGATCACTTTATACCTTCTTCTGCTATATGTATGCCTGAAATGTTGTCAATTAAAAAAAGGTCTTAGCAATTAATGATGATTTTATAATATTAATCATTTTTTTTTTTGGCTGTAGTTGTCTTCCCAAGGGGCAACCCATGATGAAATAGACTTTGAGTTCTTGGGCAATTTATCAGGACAACCTTACTTGGTGCACACAAACATCTACACTCAGGGCAAAGGTGACCGAGAGCAACAATTTTACATGTGGTTTGATCCAACCAAAGATTTTCACACTTATTCTATTCTGTGGAATCCCAGGATCATCATGTAAGTCCATCTCCTAAGCCTCATATCATCTCATTTATGTATACACCTGTTATATATGATGAATTGATTGACAAATACTGATTATGATTAAGGATCTGTTCTTTTCATAGGGAAATATGAATTGGTGAATGAGTAAAGTTAGTTGAGATTGGTATAAGTTGGTTTAAGTAGGTTGATGTGGGTATTTTTTGTTGAAGTTGGTTGAAGTGGGTTGAAGTAGGTTGAAGATTGTTGAAGTGGATTGAAATTTGTTTATATAATGGGTAAAAGCTGGTTAAAATAGTTGAAAGTGCGTTAACGTTGGTTGAAGTAAGTCGAAGTTGGTGAACGTGGGTTGAAGTGGGATTAGATTGTTAAATGTGGATACCCCTAATTAAATTAGGTTCAAAAAATTATAGATATACTTTAAATATATTCAGTCCATACGTTAACATTTTAAAATTTTTTAAATGTTAAAAATATAGTTATAAAGTTATAATTTGATAGAAAAGTAAAATGTTCATGATGTAGACTGTTCTTTAACTTGACCCTAATGATTGATTTGAACTTGACATTATTTTTTTCCTTATGGTATAATTAACTAGTTCAGATTGTTTATTTGTAGTTGTATTTTATGTTTGACATGTTCACTTCATGTCTCAATTTTTTTTTGTTTTATTGCTTGATACTGATGATATGTCATCCGTAACCAATGGTTTTAATAAATGTTATGTAATCGTAATGTTCAGCGATTTCAACTCAATTTATATATCAAAACTCAAAACATGAAAAACCGTAGAGAATAGATGTAGTAGTAGAGGCACAACGTATAATTTTTTTTGGAGTGGGAAGTAAAAAATGGGGTATATTATTGTTGCTTGTTAACTTTCCGCTAGTGTAGAATAACAAGGAATGTTAGGAAAAAAGAAACAGAATGTTTGTATAAAATACACTACTATAATATGTATCATACAATTTTTTTTTGATACTGTACAACAATAATGACTTTAATAATGAACACTCCTATTTTAAACATCTGAATATGCTACTGAAGTGGGTATTTTTTATTGAAATTGTTGAAATAAGTTAAAGTTGGTTGAGATTGATAAATTGAAATTTACCAACGAAAAGAACAAGGCCTAAGTTGAGGAATCATGCACCTCTAGGAGTGTCTTTTGAGCTAATTACATTTCTGACGTTAGTTTTAACAGGTAGGTTATAATACTGTATATTTACTAATTAAGAAAATGCAACCATAGTTAATTGACTCTGAAATTAAAACATGTAAAGTCTCTTACGACGGTATTTCTAACTCGTGTATGTGTTTTTCAGCTTCTACGTCGACGACACACCAATAAGAGTGTTCAGAAACATGGAATCAAGGGGCATTCCCTACCCAAAGAGCCAACCCATGAGGCTGTACGCAAGCCTTTGGAACGCCGATGATTGGGCCACGCAAGGCGGTCGAGTCAAGACAGACTGGTCATATGCTCCCTTCACTGCCTCCTTCAGAAACTTGCAATTAGGCAAGGCTTGTGTTTGGTCTGATGGGGTTTCATCATGCAAGAACAGCTCCTCATTGCCATGGCTGTCACAAGGGTTGGATGCATCAAGCCAAGCCAGGCTTAAGTGGGTTCAAAACAAGTACATGGTTTATAACTATTGTTCGGATTTTAGAAGGTTCCCTCAAGGCCTCCCTCCTGAATGCACCTTGTCGTGAACAAGAAGTTTTTCAATTTGTTGTACTGTTTTTTTTTTTTTTTTGTGGTTTGAGTATATTTGGTGATGGTTTGGATTGATTCTGTTTTGCTAACTTATAGTGGTGTGATGAGTATAGTACCATAGTTGTACGGATATTATTTTGATGTTGTTGATTTGTGACATATTCTTGTAAAATGAATAAATTTTTGGTTATGTAATAAAAATATGTACATTATGAATTTAGTAACTCTATTGTCAGCTCCTGTGTTTTTGATTTAATAATATTGTTACGTTTTTGTTTTGAGTGCGTATACACGACTAATTTAATAGATTACACGTAATTATAAATTATTTATACGCTTAGTTAATGAGTCAAAAAAAAAGTGAAAAGCTATCAAATCTTTTCAAAAGTGCACGCCCTGTTCTTTTCGTAGGTCATTTTAGATTTGCCAACTGCAACCAACTTCAACTTACTTTAACCCAATTCAATCAATTTCAATCCACCTGAAAAGAAAAAAAAATATCAACGCTAACTTACTTCAACCAACTTCAACCCATCTCTTCATAAATTTAATAATTTGTAAAGTGTGAGATTTAATTATTTTTGCAAACTAGTATGATTTGAAAATTGTGAAAATTTATAAGTAACTTGGGGTGGGTAAAAGGGTGAAGTAAGTTAAAGTAGGTTGAAGTAGGTTGAGGTGGATTAAAGTATATTGAAGTGGATTGAATTTTGTTGATGTGATAAATTAAACTTGGTTAAACTAATGATAGGAGGTTGAAGTAGGTTGAGATTGGTATTATTGAATTGATTAGATACGATTCTATTTTGTTGATTATTATGATGCATCAGGCAGTATTGATTAGATACGATTCCATTTTAATTTTTAAATTATCATCATTATGTTTTGCCGTCACACGCTTTTCAAATTATATCATATTTTTATTATTTTTCACAACCTAATTTTTCGTATTTTATAAAATTAGAAAAAAGCTAGTGTTATATTTTCAACCAACTCCTACATTTAAAAATTAACAACAAATCTATATTGGCGATATATTTTGTAACACTTACGGTCATACTATTTTCTTTTGTTACATGTGAATTTTTCGAATACAGGCCTGTTATTGTCGTCGGTAAACTGAGGCAGGTAAAAGGGTGAGGTGAGTTGAAATAGGTTGAGGTGTTGAAGTAGGTTGAATTTTTTTAATGTAATAAATTGAACTTTAGTTGATAGTGAAAGTTGGTTGAAGTGAGTTTAAGTTAGTATTTTCAAATTTACGCATGAAAAAAAAGACACGTATGTAAAAAGTTGTCATCAATAAATTTTATAACTCCAATCGTTAAAAATAATTGATAAGTTGTGTCGGCCTTCAACTTTTAGAAAAGTAGTTTAACTTCAACCTACTTTAATCCACCTCAAAAAAAAAAAGTACCAACTTCAATCCACTTCAACTTTTTACCCACCCCATCTACCTATGAAAAGAACAGGCCCACAATGTTCAACTTTCTAAGTGAGTGTGAAATTAGTATGTTATCGGGTTTTAGATGTCGCACATTTTCGAAAAGATTTTTACTCCATGTTTAAAAGTATAAGTATGTGGATCTGGCATTTTTTTTTGGTGCATAAAAAAATCTATCCCTTATTTTATTTACAAAAAAAAAAAGCTAGAAGATAATTAGTATAATTTTAAAAGGGTGACTTAAACACATGATTTAATTTGCTAACAATCTTAGGGCCTGTTCTATTTCGCGTTTTAGATAGATAGATAGATACAAGGAGATGTAAAGAACTGTAAGGAGCTGTAAGGAGATGTAAGGAGCTGTAAGGAGATGTAAGGAGCTGTAAGAAGCTGCAAGGAGATGTAAGGAGCTGTAAAAAGATGTAAGAAGCTGTAAAGAGTTGTAAGGATAGATATAAGGAATTGTTGAATTGTAAAAGAGTTGTATAGTATAATTTGTTTTAGATGAAAAAAAATAATATTAAAATAATACACTTAAGAAGTTGTATTTTGTATTTTTATTTTTATTTTTTTTTATTATTTTTTTATTTTTTTATTTTTCATTTTTTATTTTTATTTTTTACTTTTTTTATTTCTTTTATTTTTTGTAATTTTGTAATTTTTGTTATTTATTGTTTTATTTCTTTATTTCTTTTTTAATTATTATTTTTTATTTTTTAAAATTTTTAATTTTAATTTTAATTTTATTTTATTTTATTTATTTTTTAATTTTCTATTTTATAATTTTGTAATTTTTAATTTTTATTTTTATTTCTTATTTCTTATTTTTTTTAATTTTTAATTCATAAGTTTTTAATTTTTAATTTTTTAATTTTTAATATTAAATTTTAATTTTAATTTTAATTTTTTAATTTTTTAATAAAAAAAATAAAACTAAAAATTTTGAAAATTTTAAAATTAAAAATTAAAAATTAAAAATAAACATAAAAATTAAAAAATTAAAAAATTAGAAATTAGAAATTAAAAAATATAAAATTAAAAAATAAAAAATAAAAAATAAAAGAATAAACAAAAAAAATTACAAAATTACAAAATTACAAAATAAAAATTAAAAAATTAAAAAATTAAAAATTAAAAAACTAAAAAATAAAAAAATGAAAAAATGAAAAAATTAAAAATTAAGAACGAAAAATGAAATAAAAAAAATTTAAAAATTCAAAAAAATAAAAAAATAAGTAAAAACTAAAAAATAAAGAATAAAAAAATTTAAAATTTAAAATTTAAAATTAACAATTAAAAAAAAATAAAAAAAAATGAAGATGTAAGGAGATATAAGAAGATTTAAGGAGATGTAAGAAGGTGTAAGGAGATGTAAGTTCTTAACTAAATTCTAAAAAACGCGAAATAGAACAAGGCCTTAGTCTAAAAATTTTAATCGCAATCTTAATTAATTCTTAAACTAAGAAAAGTGGCCTAATGTTGATTAACAGGGTCTGTAGATAAAGCAATAAAAGCATGATATGTTGATTGACAGGGTCAGTAGATAAGCATGATGTGGATCTACACTTGAAAGCCTAGCTAATCAGTCCAAAATTTGTATTGACTTTGTTAGTTGTTGATTGTTTTAATTAGTTATTTAAATTAATTATTTATTAAAAATTATATAATAGAATTAATTGTTTCTGAATTCTGATAAAATTATAAAATAAAAAATTAATTCTTTAAAAAATTTATAAAATTAATTTTTTTAAATTAATTTTTTAAATTCAAAAATCTCTTATAAAAAATTTATTTAATCAAACAATTAATTTTGATCTAACAAATTTTTTTAACTAAAAAACACTTTAAAAAAACTATTTATCAAACCCGTCAATCTCACATCCTCACCTACTTTGAACTTTTTTCCTCCACAGAAAAAGGAAAAAAAGGAATGCCACAAAAAAACAAAAGAAAGCCCAAAAATATCGCTCGCTTAATAATAACGCAACATCTAGCCGTCTGTTGTCCATGCCTTTACGCAATCGTAGCCGTTGGATTCCTGCTGGCCCTAAATAAATAGCCTATTGTAACTTTGATCGTATCGTCTCCATCCATTTCCAAGCATAGCCTCATTCCGTTTCTCTTCTCAAAACCGTTCAATTCTCAGATTTACGACGTGAAATTAGATTTCATAATTTTCTCTCCACTAAAATGGGTAGATCGGGCTCCGATCTATACATGGAGCTCAATATCATCATTTCTCGATCATTGACGCTCAGTCTTATCGAAGCAGATCCTGGTTATTGTAGCAGAGGTGCCGGAGGAATCTTCCTCTTTGATTGATCCCCAAAAAATGATGTCAATTTGATTGTTCGTGGTAACTATGAAGATATAATCTACTTTTTTTTTAAAATTCAGTTAGCGATTTCAATTTTCTGAATGTTAATTTGGATTTTTCTTTAAAAATTGCAGTTTCGACGGAGTATCGAATTCGATTTTTGTCTGCAGAATTTCTATGTGATGATGCTGCGGATCTGGCTTTTTTAAGCTGCATGTGTGAATGCTTCAGGCTTCGGCTTGATTATGGAGAAATGGGAGTTGTTTTTGGCATTTCATATGGTAATTTTCTGAATCTGACTTTCTTTGGTCGATTCATCACCAAAAAAAAAGGAACTTCATCTAATTGAATTCTTCTTCTTTGTCCAGGTTGCGTTAATGGCTGCGCTTGGCGATGGATGAAACGGATCTGTGCTTCATAGATACCATCAGTGATTTCAAGTTCAGATGTTGTGTATTCTGGAAATCGCCATGGTGGGTCCATATAAGAATTTGTATTGAACTTTATCGTGTTGTGTGTAGAGTTCAACGCCATTCCAGTGTTCCTAGGATGAGAGAGAAGCAAAATTGTTTGGGTGTCTTGAGTGGTCGATTTTTCCTTTTTTGGTTGTTGGTGTGTTTTAGAGTCAGACCTAGACCTTTGCCATGATGGGTGCGCTCGCTTGGCAGGTCACCATAACTTAATAAAAATATTACTTTTTTGTTGTGTTTTTGAGGAGGATGGTACGGGGATTTGCCCGGCTCCTCCTCTTTTGGTGTTTGCCCCCCTTTTCTCTCTCCGTTGAGTTCTGCAACTTCCTTTATAGACCCCGAATTCTTCTACTAATTACGGCGGGAACATCTCAACCATCAGCAAAGGAAACCAACAAATTTGCAGCGACTGAGGTACCACCATTTGACTAATATTTTTTAGCGTCTAATGTTCTAATCAATTTTTATAGTTAAGTTTCTGAATGCTTCAAACTGACGGAAACCTTATACAAGTTCGTCTGCGCTGGTACTTAGGATAAGTTCTTTTCAACGTATTATAAATTCTTATTGTCATCATTTACCAAAATTCGGCATTATTTAGCACAATTTAGTGTAATTCAGAGCTGTTATTCATTTAGCATGTTTGAGAATGTTTCAGCATAATTTATTATGTTTCAACAATATGCAACCATGAGTACTTTTCATCAGTCAGAAAAGAATTGTCTTATCTTTTGTTGTTTAGAATTATTTATTAATTATTCACCTATGAGTATTAAGCATTTGTCAACAATTACAATCCAGACTGATGATTGTAGTAATACATGTACAGCTGTTGATTTTCTCCTGGATATTTTGTAAATTGTTTTTCTTCTGTGGCATAATGTTGGGTGCGTAACTTTAGTTTCATCAATTGTCTGTTCTATACCGGTAAATTATCAATGTGATTGCCGACTTGAACAAGGATGTAATGAGAAATTATTATTGGTATACTTCCTAAGGCAGTAGTAATACGTTCGGGTGTAGTGCTGCAACTAACTAGTGAGACAGTAGTGACACCCCCAGTTGTAGGGGAGGTACTATTGATGTTTTGATCTCTTCTTACTTTTGTATGAATATTAATTTTGCCACTCTTTATTCTGCAGGATGTTGGCTTATAGTTATAATTGTTTTTATCATGTTCATGCATGTTCCTTATGCACGATCGTGCTATAGAGCAGATATGCTGATATTTATGCTGATATTAATGTTGTATGTGAGATTATGGTCTTAGCTTGTACAGTTGTATATGAATATATATGGAAGAGGTGGGAGAACATAGTGGTCATGGCTTTTGGATCTGTGTGGTTGCGGGAGATTATTTGTGCACGGAAGAACTGTGGTTACTGTAAGTTCTTCCTCTTCTTTTGGGGGGGGGGGGTTGTTGGGTTGGATACACTTTTCATGGTGCTGTGATAGTTCACGTTTTCAGAGTGTACAGTTGGGGGAGGGGTGCCTTTCTTCATCTTTCTTGCTCAGTTGCTCTTTACTCCCGTCTTTTTTTTTTTAAGACTTTTAGGCTAATCCGAGTAGGCCCTATTTATGTTCTTGTGATGATTTTCAAGGCAACAAACATTGCAAACGGGAGGTAGGTTTGTAAGAGCATTATGAGTGGGAGTTTTGGACTGTGGAACTCTATTTTGCTGCATCAATAAAAATTTTAATTTTTGGAAACTTGTATTCTATCATTTCCTCACCTATGATACTTTAATTTTAATCATTCAATAAAAATATTTGTATGAATTTACATTATAAAATATAATTTTTTTTAAATCATTAAAAAATAATTTACACTCTAAAAAAAGAGCAAATAAACAAATATATTAAAAAAATATTAAAGGTGGTCTGGGAGGAGATACGAACAGGCGTGCTATCACTTGTGAGCCTCGCATGTTGTGGTGGCTGGGAAGACAGGAAATGACACGCAGCAGACCGGCGAGGTTGTTTGTCTGTTGCGTGTCATTTCCCGGTCTGCTGTGTGTCATTTCCGGTCTTCCCAGTTAGCACGACATACGAGGCACACGCGTGACAGTACGACTGCCCGTATCTCCTTGCAGGTCACATTTAATATTTTTTTAATATATTTGTTTATTTTCTTTTCTGAGTGTAAATAAATTTTAAATGATTTAAAAAATAGATTGTGTGTTATAATGTGGGTTCATCACAAATGTTTTTTATTAGATAACTAGAATTAGAGTTTTATAGGTGTGAGAAGTGATAGAATGCAAGCTCTAAAAAATTAAAATTTTTACTGGTGTGGCAAGGTAGGGTTTCAAAATTCGGAACTTTCAATGAGAATGTTCTAATTGTGGCTGTCAATGGGATCTGTGTTCTAAAGTAGTAGCTTGTAACTGCCGTTGAAAATGATAACACTTTTTAAATCTTGGTTTCTCCCTAGCTGTTGCTATCATTATGTTTGCCAGTAAACTTTTAATGGTGCATTTCCGATCCTGGATAGGGCAATATTTTGGAAGTGTAACTTCTGAGTGATAAGAGTGAAAGCTTACTGGTGTTACTCAAGGTTCCCCCCCCCCCCCTCCCTCAACTTTTTCCTTTTTGTTGTTACCCGTTCAACCAAAGATGAGCTAAAGGGAAAGAAAAACACCCACACTTTGTGGATTGGTGGGTAAGTGGATTTCATACCTTGTAGGCTCACAGAGTGGTCAATGTACGAGTATGAAGACGTGTGTCTGTGGTATACCGAGTGCTAAATGCTGTTGCTGTGATGTGATGGAAGTAATTTCCGGGTATCCATACAGGTGAATGAGATTTTGGAGTCTTTCTATTGTAAATAAAAAAATACTCAAAACACTTTATACACTCAAATTCTTGGGTGAGACTTATGACCTGAGATTTTCTCACATAAGTTTTATGTGGTGGGACTCTTGGAAGTGGTCGTTTTCAATTTTTCATGGTATGCTTAAGATTTGGTGGTCGTATTCTGTTTAAAAAAAGATGTGGTATATTGCTCCATCCATGTAGCCTGCTTTGCAAGGTAGATAGAAATCTAGCGGGCTTGTGGGCAGGGGACAGTGTTGGGTTTGAGTTGGAAATGGACCTATAAGCTCTAACAGGAAAGAGTGCCCCGGTAGGGTTATCTGGGAGGTTGGTGGTTCAAGTCCACCTAGGTCCTTTGTGTTTTTTTTAATTTATTTTTCTGTGTTATATCTGGTTTTGTGATAATTATGGGTACAGATTTCCTGCTGTGTTCTGGTTGGATTTCCTGCATCTTCTCGGTGATGCAATATTGCATATTCCTTGCAGTACGAAAGTAAAGGTAATCACGGAAGGCGGTTGGGTTACTCAAGGGGATGCTGTCGCATTGCACTACACGAGACCTCCGATTGTCAAATTGTGGGACTTGAGATGTGTGCGATCTTGCAGATGAGGACAGTGGTATGACATTGATTCCGTAAGAGCTGAATCTGCACGCATAATTCTCCAACGTTAATTTGATTTTTAGTCTATGCTTTAGACTGGCGAGAAAAGCGGAACAACTCGTGTATTAGAATTGAAGCCACTTTATGGCTGTTAGAATTCCGCTCTTACCCTAATTTATATTATTGAGTCCAAGTCACATTGACAAGTCTGCAGGCCCCGGTTGACTGAATCAATTAATATAGAACCATGTCAATTGTCTACGCATGATGGAACTATTTTTTCGGCTTGTGCTGTGCCAAAGTGATCCCTGATGAGTTTCCGATGTCTGATGATGGCGATTAGTCGCCGCTGGTTTCAGGTCCTATTTAATCTCTTTAGTTACCGTCATAGGATTGTAAACGAACTGAGCCGGCTCTGAGTCCTTGGGCTCAAGTCACCCGACGTAGTTAAAGCTCTTCTTAAGCTCGTTTGACGAAAGTTTGGCTCGGCTTGAGCTCAGCTCGGACACCTATTGAGCCAAGCCTGAGCTTACTTAGTTTCAGCTCAGTCGATCTTGTTTAGGTATTTTGGGTGAGGAATAACATATGTTCCATTGGTATGTATAGACTATATTAGTTTGGATGTCCATAATTTAATATTAAAGTATGTACTTTTTTTCTCTCTCTTTTGAGTAGGAATTTTAGTATTTTATAGTCAAAAGCTTTGTAATAATTTTCAAGTTAAGTTGTATAAAGATTTGAATTATAAAATAAAAAATTTCACCGTAAGAGCTCAAGTTTGGCCCACTGAAAACTCAACTTGATCAAAACTCAACCCGAACTCAACCTAATCAGATTTGGTTCGGTTGCACACCATGTTAAGTCGAACTAGCTAGGACTCAATTTGACCAGATTCCATTCAGCAAAAGCTAGACTCGACTCGACAAAACCCTTATTTTTCCGTAATTGTGTTAGGGTTCTAGTCAGTTTATATGACCTTCTGTATCTGGATTACCATTAATCGAAAAAAAAAAAACCCCTAGTTTATCTCATGTGGTATTGTGTTTACTTCGTCCCATTTCTTTTGTACCAGTTGATGGTGTACGATAGTTTGCTTGAGTATTCTGAACATATGCATTGCGATTTGAGCTTGTAATGTAACTCCGTTGGCTTTTCAAAGAACATAAAAGGAGGGGAGGATCCCGAAGCATTGCTATTGCAAGGTGCGCGTTACTATTGTCCAGGATAGATGTCTTTTATGAAAAGAAAGGCAAATCCCACAAATCCCGACTTTTAAACCAAAAAATAAAATGAAATAGTCTTGTCATTTGTATGAAACACAAGTTCCTAAGCCAGCCTAACTAATTGCAAGTGTTGAACACTAGATACACACCACTAGTGCATAGACGACAAGCTCATTGGATATCATCAAATATCGAATATGCAATCAACTTATCATGTCATTTTAAAAAGGTTGAAGAACATTTCGGGTACGCCTTTTTGATTTATAAATAATACTTATTTTGTTAAAACTAACTGAATTATACTAAATTATACCGAAATATAAAAAATTATTGAAGAAAATATAATTGCTCATTTTTAGTAAGTACTAAACAGTGTTTAATTGAGTTAATAATAGGTACTTACTATAGGTTGAAAAAAAATCTTCTCACATAGCAATTCTAAACAACATACGGATGACATAAATTAGTATACATTCACATTGATCAAAAATTAACATCGATTAACAGCTCATTCTATACTTCTTGAATCAAATATAGGTCCATGCCATTCAATTCTAATCAATGTGTTATGTTTCAATTACCCTAAGGTGGAAAAAAGTAGAAGATACATTGACCGAAGCATCATTTAAAAGACTCACGACTACCATTTCTATCCTCCTCTTTTCGTTTTTTTTAGTAGTGTCATATTAAAATTTCTACTATTTTATAGAAAGTGTTCTACCACTAATCAAATTATGAGCGTGCATTAAAAATGACATCCTTTGTAGACTTTTCATTTCTCTAATGCAACCCAACTAGCCTTTACAACCGGGGCTCCTAGTAAAGCAGCCACTGATCAATACCGTCAAGGAAAAAAGGCAGGCTAAAGTTAGGTTATATTCCACCACGAATATTTTACAGCTACTAGCCTTTTTGAAATTACGTTTTGTCTATTCTAAAAACATGGTCTTTTTAGAACGTGCATTTGATAGGTTCAATCCCTACCCCCCCCCCCCACCCAAAACACCAAAAAAGGAGAGAATTTTAAACCAAGCTTCAAGATTAGTTAACTAAAAATCAGGCCTTGCTAGATTACCTTGTGGAAACTACAATGCTTTTAGCGCACCTACAGTCGGTGATCTATGATTTTGAATCATAAGTAGGGGTCCACACCCTCCACATCATCTCACAAGTCAACTTTTTATCTCTTTTCTATATCCTATGGATAATTAACTTAAATCGCCAAATAAAATAATATTTTATAAACCCCACTATTAACATATTATTGGGTTTTAGACTTTTAAGAGCTTAATTGGCAAAAAAAAAAGGACAAAATGTGTGGGTGGTGGATCACAGCTGTGAGGTGAATCGTGGTACGAGTGAAGCGGATCACTGATGGATGATATTTTTTTGGACCGTGAGCCAAATTTTTGACTCGCGAACCTTGCATTGCAGATGCTCTAAACTTCAACCTTGGTATGAAGAAATGAATAGATGACACCTAAATACCACAAACATTCAAACTTTCCACAAAAAGGTCAAATGCACGACATAACAGGTAATATGGATATCAATTCGCATAATTGATAATGTCCTTCAATGTTTTTACCAGAAACTTGAGTTCAAATCCTATCTATATTAACTTCGACACCTCACTCTAACAAAAAAAACAGAAGGTAATTACCTGCATAGAGAAAAAAATGCATCCACAATACCACTTACTTGCGGATGTACCATAATAAGTATGATGAATTTGTTCAGCCATTACATTTATGTAAGAGCTTTAATAATAGCAAAATATGTTGAAACCAAAAGGAGAACAAAATTTCCTGGGACCTCTTAACAACGGGCCAGGAACACACTTCTGAGTAATACCAAAAACTATTTTCTGTTTAGGGACACCAAAAACAAATGTAATACCTACAAATACAGACAAAAAATATGATAGAGATCCAACGAGGGAGACAAAACATGCTTCAAAACCAACGGCAGCCCATGCCAAGGTTCAAATCTAGTCAAAACTGAGCTACCCCATGACTGAGGCTCTTAAAGATTTGACCAAGACTTGCTGTGCTGTTGCCTAGTTGACTCTCCCAACACAGTTGAAGATAGGCTAAATCCTTGCTCTTGATTCTGGATTTTATTCCCTGTTTCCAAAACCCAAAAATATTTCTTGATTCAGAAAGCCGAAAAAGAGGTACATATCTCTCGACGAAAATCACAAATTCCCGCAACAAAACTTTCTGTACAGGCTCAAAGCATCCGCAAAGAAGAGGTTGTTCTTCTGCTCTCTCGTTTCAGCCTTCTGCTGGGATCACTGTGTATGGGCTGAAACAATCGCTGCATCTCAATTTCCGATTGAAGTGAAGTTTGAAGCCTTCTTAGATGACCATTGCATTGTTTGTGGCCACCACCAGTGGATCCCCTGGTATTCTGATTTTCTGGGGTCACAGTTCTTTGATATGGTGAATGCCACTTAGCTTGCAAATAAGCCAGGGACCTCCATGGAGGAAGAGGCATGGAGTTCTGCTTGAGGGAAATCCGTGCAGCTTCTGCCATGACTTGGAGGAACTGTTTCAGCTTCGTCAGGGAGCCAACGAAGACGACTGGAAGAGATTTCAGTATCTTGTCATATGATTCCACGGCTCTCGCTATTTCAAAGTAGCTCCGAAAATCAACATCGATTATCAAACGCTCAGAACTTCCGCCACTGGTGGGATTCACCACATCAATGTATTCATGATCACCTTCCCGAAAGCAAGAAAGAAAAACCAGAGTTTGAGAATGGATTCAATGTTTCAGCCATAAATATCAGATAATTTTCCGCTACTTACTAATTAATTTGGTCAACTTTCAACAGGCAGGATCTTACAGTAGAGAACTAGGAACCACCAAGTGGTTAGTTCAATAGGACTAAATCCACCATCAATCAGTTATGCCATAAAGAACCTATCCCAGTTCACAAGTTCATACAGGCTCAGGACCAGCAAACTCTTTCTAGCCACAGAAGCGCAATATCTCATGATACCCCACATGTAAGATGGTTCTCTACTGCCAAATAATAGAATGACAACTTTACTCATTAGTCATTCCCCCAACATCTACCATGGATTAGGCCACCCAAGCACATGATCGGTTTCACAAATTATCGTCCCAATTTCAACACACAGCACATATCGAGCAAATTCAGACGGAATCAACCATTGATTGCATACGTAATGTTAGAACATGTAGAAATGCAGGGATTAAAAAGACATGTAGAAGCCCCCCCCCCCCCCAAAGAAAGCTTTTTCGTCATCCGTTTGTTTTTCCCACAGAACACAGCTATGATATACACTAATTGCTTAGCATGAAATCAATCTTAACACCCCCCCCCCCCCTTCTTCTTCCAGGGAGAAAAAACACACCAAGCAGAAAGAAATAACAAGCCATAACACTCACCATGGCAATAGAAAAACATAAATGCAAAAGGAGAGCTAGCTCAGCAGGAATAGTTCAGTTCATAATGAGATCTCTTAATAAGAAGATTATTGGAAATACTGGAACAAGTCCATAATTGGCAATACAATCAAAAGGAACCACAATGCACATACGCTATCATTCAAAGAACTTTGGATGTGGCATATATATACCTCCAGGCACCTTGTTACAGCCCTGCCACTTTGAACTACACACTGCCGCATCATAACCTGAAGATCTAAGAAGCTTCACCAAAGAGTACCGGACACAGCTACCATTGCATAGCCCAGACTTGACAAACTGCAGGTCTGTATCGGCAAGCGAAAGCAGGAGAGAATGGACAACAGAAAGCAGGTCACTCTCATATTGATCCACCGAGCGCTTGAAGAACTGTATAATCAGTAAATGACAAAAAGGAAAACCATGAACTTGTCATCATATAGGACCAGCTATAGGAACATGCACACATCATCATGAAGTTCCTCCAGATTTAAGCAAACGTTGAGCCAACTTTCTCACATCAACCAACAGAGAAATTAAGGTATATCATCCTCTCCATTATGTCATCACAATTCAAGGATACCTAGAATCTAAAGATATCTACTCCTCTGCTACGAGCTACTCATTTCACCTCACATATCCACGTTCGATGCCAGACACTCCAACAAAGGCAAGAACACTTGACCTTTCTTTCGGGCTAAAAACACACAAGTTTTAGTAAATGACAACGCCAACACTGACAGCTTGTCAGACATTGAGCATAGCAACACGGCTTTGGTCAAATCCAAGTAACAACAATTCTTTCCGGTTCAATAGGATGGTTTACAGAGTAATTCTCTGATTTCAGTGTTCAAACAATTCACCACAAAATATTGATTAAATGAAGCAGAACAAATAACTTGAAATTTGCAATTGTAGACACTGTTCAACAGTGAAATAAGCAAATAGGAAATCCATATGCTTCAGTCCTTCAACCTAGGGAATCCTGATTTCTGATCCATAGGCTGCCATATCCTTAAACCCATGTATTTCAAATTGAACCAACAGCATCTTTTCAGCTATCCATACACAAATGAAGTTGAGGAAAGCTCAGGAACTTCTACAAATACTTGTTGGTGTCCAAACGAATTTTTTTGCATGTCATTGATTACATGAAGCTCAGAAAACCTATAACACATTAAACACATTCTCCCTAACACCCACTAAAATTAACATGAAATATTATACAACTAACTCTATTATCAGATAAAGGAACCGAACCATAAGCAGCTAACACACCATGCAAACTTTCACAAACTATAACAATCCTACAAAATGCAAATTAAATCCCCCAAAACCCAAACTACTCAGCTCAAAATCTGCGTAACCCAAAATCCAAATCCAACCTTCAACCATTTCCAACTAATTACAAATAACCAATTTTTTTAAAAAATAAACTCAGCGTATTTAGAGAGAGAAAGTACCGAAATCTTGTCAGCAAGGTGAACGAGATCGGAAAACCCAGACTCGCTGTCGCTGCTACACCATGTATCAGCACCCCCGCTTCCATTTTCCAAGAAATCGCTCACCATGGCCGCCAAGTCGTGCTCACTTTCATGGCTGAAATGGTGCGCGCCACCACCAACGCCGCCTCCGCCACAGGCGGCTCTCTTCCATATGTCGCCGACGGGGCTACAAACACCGCAATCCATCCCTCGGCCGTCCGCCGACGCCGGCAACACCCTTACCCTCGACCTCCGATAGAACCCCAGCTTTGAATTTTTTTAGCCCTAACAAACTAATTTCTTATCATAACCATGTTCATGATAATCGAAATGATAACCAATTTCCAAATTCCAAGGTTTGAATTTTATTTAATTTTTCCGCAACAATGAATTCGAAAAATCACACCACATTGACCGGAGAAAATGGGCATTCAATTCAAAATCGTGGAACACGAATTGACAACGAAATTTTCTTTCCCAAAAAAATTAATTTCAGACTGATTCAACCTTTAGCTGAAACTGGTATAATGATTCAGAAAGGGGGAAAACAAAATCAAAATTGAATTTTTTTTTTTTGGGTTTTTAATTTTTTTGCTGTTTTTCTTCTGGGTTTGTTAAATTTCAACCAAAAAACAAACATTCAGAAAATGGGGGGAGACTTGATCCAGAGGGTATGCGAGTGAAAAATTGCGGATGGAGGGAGGAGGAAGAAGAAGAAGGAGGGTGCAAACCCAGAGGATGGAGAGACGAAATGAAGGGGAAATTACTTATATACAGAGAATCAGGAGAGAGAAAATTTTTACATGACATAAATGCCCCTGTGTTTTTCCAGAATGGTGAAGAAGTTTTTGGATTGCGTTTTGCATTTGGACAATTAAATTGACAGATTCGTCCACAGTTTTACGGATTTACCCCCGAGGCTTCCCTTTTTAACTGCGGGGAAATTTTATACTCTTTATTTCTTTCATATGTTTTTTTTTTTTTGGCTTGGCTAATTATATTTCTTTTCATATGTTAAAAAAAAATTCATTTCATTTGTATATATGATATTGAAAATTGATTATAAAGTCCATAATAACTTTCAAATAAACTTAACTCATAGTTAAATTCTCGATTTATGTAGAATCTTTGCGCTCCAAATAAAGATTATCTGTGTAGATATATTTCGACAACCTTTTTCTTCACTTATATATTTTTAACTATTGTTGGATGTTATTTGAAAATTTTCTATTTATCATGTAAATGATTTTAACGCTCACAAATTTCACAAATGGAGAAAAAAAAATCTTCAGAAATAGTCTAATAAATCTCCTAATGTACTATTTGCACAATGGACATGACTACGTTACTGAGAGAACTTTTCCACAAATTTAAGGACTTATTCTTTTCAACTGATCATAAGTATTTATTGTTGGTATTTAGTACATATTAGCACTCATCAATATCAATCAGTAGTGATCAATATTCATTAGCATTGATCAACACTTAGTAATATTTCTTACTCATAATTTCAAAAATGATCAGCATTGATTGTACTGACCAGCACTTATCAACAATACATTACTTATGCTAAGTTGAATATAATAGGTAGAAAATTAAACAATGATAAATAAAAAAAGGTAAGAATATGTTAATAAAAATTAGAACATAATTACATTACTAGACTACTAAAATACAAAAGAGTTAGGTCCTGTTCTCTTTGGCCTATTTTGTCTAAACTTTTATAAACTTAACTTCTGAACTTGTTAAGAACAAATCTATGAGCTTATTTTCCAAACGTATTTTAAACTTATTTGCCGAATATTCTGAATTTATTTTACTGAATTCTGAACCGAACTTATTTGAACTTATTTTTAAAAAAATAAGTTGAAGAGAACATGGCCTTAATAAATTAAAAAAATGAACTCTTTCATATATTCATTATCTATTTGATGCAATGATGCCAACTTAATTTTCTAACATATAATAGTAATTAAAATACAATGAACGCATGTATACGTATTGATTTTTTTTTCAAGAGTTTCATACAAGAAAATAGTGAACTCTTTTGTATATTCATGATCTATGGAGTACCATGATGCCAACTCTTGTAAAATGTAAAATACAATGAATATATATGTGTATTGATTTATTCTAGAGTTTCATATAAAAAATAATTAACTCTTGCGTATTTTTATCATCTAATCCACATTAATGAATGTAAGTGTATTGACTTAGTTCGATAACGAGAAGTTTAATTGTTGAGCTCACAATTCTAAAATCCTAAATTTCAATTACCTACTCTCTAGTTAAATTCAATTAAAAAATAATAGAAATAGATTAATTTATCTCCTCATCATCTCACATATTTTTCTTGCTATACTTGTTTATGTAAAAGTCACATTTATCTCTTCGAGAATTATTCTTTTCGTTGGTAAATCTAAATTTATCAATTTCAATCAATTTTAACCCACCTTAAGTCATTCCACGAACTTGATTAAAAAATGCTGAATTTAACCCACTTTCACCAATTTTAACATATTTCAACCAAAAAATACCCACTTTTATCTATTTTAACCAACTTCTACTAATTTCAATCAATTTTATCTATTTATCAATTTATATTTTTCAATAAAAAGAACAGGTTCTCAAATAATTAGCTTTGAAAAAGAAAATCAAAGTTCAATTTTTTAAAAAAGATTAAAAAAAAAAAAGAAAGAAAAGAAAATCTTGTGGAAACCTTATAATGTGACCAAAGGCGGTTATGAAATGCCTTGGAGGGCAAGGTAAAGTTGGGATGCGGGTAGCCGCGTCGGTGGTGGGCCTGACACGTAGGTTCCACTCCACTCCACCCACTCCTTATCTCTTTCTCTCTCTCTTCAAATGATTTGCTGTTAATTACTTTTTCTCTCTCTTCAAAATTAATTTTCATTAGAAAAATGTTGTCCGCCTTTTGAAGACGATGACGACGAAGCCATCCGCATGACTTGACCCAGCTCAACAATTATTGGTCCCCCCCCCGCCCCAAAAAAAAAGAAAAAGAAAAGTCTGGAGTTCTGTAGTAGATTCTTCAATCTCTCTATGCTTCGTCTTTGTTTTTTGTTTTTTTTTTTTAATATCCTTCTGCAATATTGGAAAATAGCTGGCTGTCTTTAATTTTGTGAGTTTTTGATGATCCTCCCTTGAATACATATAAGTTATAAAAGCTTTTTTAGTAGCTTCTTTTAATGATTTGGCTGTATATATTTTAGAAATATAGTTTTAAGTAAAAATAATGAAACTAATCACATTGATGCACGTAGTTGAAGTAAGCTTAGTGTTTGTTTACTCCAAGGGCTTGTCCTTATTAGTTAATGTGTGGAAGTCCAATATCTCCATTAGCTTATTTTACCCGCCCATTAGCCGTCTAAAAGAAATTTCAGTTTTACGTGTTACTAATTATGTATCGTATATTTGTAAAAAAAAATGTATAAAATTATGGTCTTCTCATGATCAATCCGGATTCAGAAATTTTATATGTTAGAAATAAAAATTGCTGGATTTTAGTTGAGCCTACTTGTAGCGAAAGAATGTTAGTTGCTTAGATTAAAAAAATAACAAATAAAAGATTGAAAGAAATGCACCTACCTACTTTTATGAAACTTGGTGGTTCATTTTCTTTTTTCCTTTTAATGAAGATTTTTTTTTTAATCTTCTAGCATGACCCTATGTCCCTAATCACACAATTAAAAAAAATTAACCTCCTTCGACCTTCCTTTAGGCTCCGTTTGAATTTAGGAAAGTTTGGTGGAAAGAAAAAAATATTTACTTTTTTTCTTGTGTTTGGTTTAAAGAAAATTACAAAGCAAAAAAAAAATATGGAGGAAAGTTAGGTGGAAAAATTATTAGAAACAAGTGATAAAATTTTCCTTATAAAATTGTGAAAAAAGTTTCCAACCTCCTCTAACCTTGCATTACTTAAATGATATCAACATGATTCAAGTAGTTCATCAACATTCAAATTTTCATCCAAATTCTTGTATTTTTTTCTCAATCCAATCAAGAGAAAAAAACTCATTTTCTCTCTACTTTTTTTTCCTTCAACTTTTTTTTTCTACCAAATTTTCTAAGGACCAAACAGACCTTTAAAAAAATCCGTTTCTCCCAAAAATGGACCACATATTTATTTTTTAATTAAAAATTGTCAATTTAGTACATAAGTTGATTCTCATTTTTTATCATATATATAAATAGGAGTAGTTCTTTTTCTTCATAATATTGAAGTAGTTTGTTTGTTAATAATATTGAATCCTTCTCAGGAGGAAAAAATACGAGAGATTCTTTAGTAAAGACATTGTTACCTCATCCGCCAAATTATTTGCATGGTTTAACAAAACACACAGTGAGAATTTAGTAAAAAAATAAATAAATTCATTGTTAGTTTCACCCATAAATTTTTGGAATTAGAAGTATTAATATCTCTACTTTCTAGACATTAAACAATTAGTTTGCTACTTGACCCACAAAAAATAAGTAGCTTTAAAAAAGCAATTATAAAGTTTATACAAAACTTTCTTTTTCTAGACATCAATCATTAATTATTAATTATTTTGTTTTATTTTAAGAGGCCAAAGGGGGAAGAAACAGTCAATTGATTGTATGAATATAGAAGCAATGTAAACATTTTAGACATCTAAAAAGAGAATAGTACGCCAATAGTTTGGGATGGACCGAGTATTTCACAAGAATATCTTATGAGTTTTATTTTTTTTGGGGGGGGGGGGGACCTCTCATGGAGGATCATCAAAGACTACTAAATCACAATTCAAGTTGACCCTTACTTAAATTAGCAAAAGCATTACTATCTGATTAACCTTATGATTTCGAATCGTCCTTTTCTAATCAAGATTTGCATCTCCTCATCAAATACTGGTGCCTTGTGCACCATAGTTTTCTAATTCCCTCATATGTCTCTAGCAATATGTAGCCCATAGGTATCATACAACTCTTCATGAACCAGGATTAATTGACCATTGTCTCAACAAAAAGGACTAAGTCGTCCACAAATTATCTTTAAGTTGGGTTAAATGAATACCGAAAAAAAACAAAGAAATCAACCGGGATGTATAAGCAAACTTACCCCAAAAACACACACAAAGACTTCTTTTTTTCAATGCCCAATATTATACGTACAATTCAAATTGAGTTTTTTTTTTTAAAAGAAATTCTAAAAAAAGCAAGGAATTAACGTGAGAATAGGGAGCCATCGTCACAGGTTACTAGATGGAAGGCACAAATCAAATGAAAATATGAAAAGGTCATGAAAAGTAGATTCCCATAAATTAGGGGAATAGAGTTCGGACAAAGGGAACACAAAGTGATGGCTTCTAGATACTGTACGAATGCTACATTTTTCGGTTGGGTTATCGAGGCTTTATGCTGAGGCATATGCCAGCTTCTCTCTCTTTCTCGTGTTTGAATTGTTCAAACCAAAGTAATGCATTTTCATTTAAAGAGTTTTATAATATTAATATTATGGCCACCAACGGCACCAAGTGGCACCCCGAAAGCGATGTCTACATAATTCCTCGGACCATATTCACCCGCATTTCATTTTTCTAATTTTAAATTGAAGACAGTTTTACAAACTATTATTTCGTTCAGATTAAGCTTCGTTTCATCTAAAATCCCTCGAGCTCCGTTCGGTGGAATTAATTGTTTAGTTAATAAATAGCAATTTAGATATCATATGGCAGTTTAGAAGAGCTGTTGAAATAAATAAGTTCGGTCAATTTAAATGTTGGGTTAGTTGATTAATATAAATTGACGTAAAATGATATAAATAATATTCAAATATAAAATTTTCAAACGATGTTTTTTTGACAAAAAAATATGAAACGCTAACTCTAAATATCAAAAGCTAATATTATTAACTTTTCAGAAACGCTGCTTAAAACGTTAAACTCTATTTGAAATGTTGGTCAAAACACTAGGTCACCGAACACTAAATTGACTTATTAGTGTATTGATTAGATCAAATACCAAACGCTATTGAAAATGCTATTGCCGAACACGACCTACATCATGAGATTGACAATAAAAGGATAAAAAGGTAAAGGGCAGCCCAGTGCACAAGCATCCCCTGTTCACGCAGGGTCCAGGAAAGGGTCGCACTTCAAGTGGTGAATTGTAAGCAGCCTAACAATTCGTGTGTGTGTGTGTGTGTGTATATATATATATATATATATATATATATATATATATATATATATATGGTTGTGTGTGTGTATATATATATATCAAAATATTGAATAGAATTGTGTTTTAAAAAATCTTATAGGGAGAGTTTCTTCTTTTTTCTTTGGGGGAGAGGGGGATTTTTTTTTTTTGGGGGGGGGGGGGGTTAGGGGGAATTAATGCTCCAAATTTTGTGAAGTTCAGGTCAATCATGTGATTTGGCGGTTGTTCAGCGTGAACTGCTGCTATGACTTCGAGAAGAGAAAGGTTAATGGGGAGGGCGACGGGGCAGTGCAATAAAGGGAGAGCAGCAGTGCTACATTTAAGCTTTGGTTTGTTAAAGTGGAAAAAGGTTGGTAGCAGCTAAACATTAATATGAAGCAAATCACCCACAAATATCAAACTTTGCAGAAGGGAGATATTCAAGTCAATGCCACCAAGACCTCCATCTGAGATATGTGTCAATTTTTTACTTCTTTACTTTTTTTTAGAAACTTTGTGAGATTTTTGGGCCCATAGATAACGCTTCAGTTGCTTCTTAACCAATTTGCAATTACTATTACTTAAAATTGTTAGCTTATTGTACTAGATGCACTCATGATACTTTTGAAGAGCATCTTTTAAGTAAATAATATGTGCAACAATTTACGCGAGAAAGAGTCATATTGAAAATAACTATGAGACAAAGTTACATGCACAAGTATTGTATTAGTCCATCAAAAGAGAGACGAGTCTCGCAGAAGCCTTTCGAAACTGTATCATGGAAACCCTAATGGCCAAACCGTCTAATAGTTTAGCAGTATTTTTTACTACTTGTACTAGTGGAGAAATTAGGAGCATGCTTAGTGGCCACTTATATTTGCTTTAGGTGTGTATTTGCATTTTCATGGGTTATATTCAACTAATGATCAGGAAAAAAAAAATCATAGTTTACGACCACATTTTTATGTGCGAATTTAATTGATATATGTAGAGAACCAACCAAGAACAAAAATATTTCCAGGCCAGGTATCATTTTTGAAAGGAATCCAAAAGCTATACTTGATTTGCATCGCAAATTCACAACACTCATAAATGCAAAATACAGGCACTTGTTCACCCGTTTAAAACAAGCACCCAGCTTTCTTGGCACCAGACATTCAGATTTCTATGTAAATCCCAGATTGATATTTAAAAAAAAATCAATCAATAATTAACTTGCGATCTCAATAATACATTTTCTGAGACATTGTTTCATGTCATAATAATTCCTGCCCTACATCCCCAACTGGGGTTTGGGGGGAGGGGGATAGGAAGGGATCTGACCAGTAACTTACATAATTTGTGTAGGAATCAGTAATCACTGCAAGGGAGCCACAGTAAACGGAAAACACATTACCCCTGCAATCTACACTTCTGGACAGAACGTTCCCGAGCATACAGTATAGGCTACAGGGATCCCCCATTCTCGTCTCAATCCAAGAGACTTTCCTATGACGAAAAATCAAAATAGTTTGTAAATGAAACACAGTGAAAGCCCTTTTGAGGTAGTCAGGCAATACGATACTTAGTTTTACAAAGGTTGCGAGCGTGGGTGTAAAAATAAGAGTACTACTGGAGTCTAGAAGATTCACCGATGTGGATTAGCCACTGATTATCTATTAACACAATCATCATGATACACAAAATGTTCGCACGTATGTGACATTCGCACAACACAGATTTCTCCTAAAGCACCTACGTTAACATAATCATCATCATACACATTGCAATGAGAAGAAAATAATGGCAAAGCATCAAGTGGCCACTCATCATAAAGTGGAAGACTGAGGTATGAATTAGCCACCAATTACCCCTACCCCCACAAGAGAGACGGTGAGATCCACACACACCTCTCTCTTCAAATAGATAGATCACCATGAATCAGAAATAGTTTTAAACAATAAATGTAAATTGACAATTGTCGTCTATTTTTGTTTTGGTTATTGACTTTCTCACAGTGTTTCCATGTTTGTGGCAATAACTTTTGAAAAATTAATTGCAACCTAAAATGACATGCTGCTTGCAATTCCATTATTGCACATTCGGAATTGGAGTTTTCCCTCAACGGGCGTGAAGACTATCCCAGTGGCATCATTGCATTAAAATTTAGACCTATGCCTAAAATATATAGGATTCAGGTTTGCTCAAGAAGCTCACACAAAGTTCAAACTCGAGGCTAAACTGAACGAACAAAATTACATCACTTACTGCTACAAATCATAAAAGGCAATGACACATTAAAATACTTGTTTTCTAGCAGGCATCAAATGTTCTAGAAGTTTGGGTGAGTTATAAACGTACCAGAACAGTGGAATGCAGGGTCTTCATCAGACTTTTATTTCTCTCACCGACGGCGCAAGTCCCTCTGTGAGTGAAAAGACCAAAAAAAGGAAAAAGAATGTAAGATATACAATTTTCCTGCAAGGCACACTACCACCCCGAGCAAACTTTTACAGGCAGCAGAAAGTAAGAAACAAACCAACTAGATTCCGATCTGCTACAGGTTCCACAAACCACATTGAAGAAAACATCCATTTGCCTGTCAAATTATAACTTAATATATGCCTTCTCTATGAAACGCAACATGGGTGCACTAAAGACTTTAAACTAAGGAGAGAAACTTCACGTTTTATGCACCAGCACATATGGACAGGCGCAAAAATCTGATAAGATCTAGTTATTAAAAGGGGTAAAATCCAGCAGGTGCTACATGTTACCAATACAAATAATCCCACATACCCCATGCTAAAATAGCATCTACAATTTGATCAAATACTCAATTACTACAATTCATGCAGGAGCTTAATCAGAGTCCAGCTTTCACACGGGAAGTGGAAGCCAGAACATGCAGAACCAGGTTGGGAGCACATCATTGATTGCTCTTCTCCATTTGGCCATAGTTATCCCTCATAGTCAGATTACATACTATACCCTTGAAAGCAATATGCAAAGATCCATGATAGCAAGAATGAAACTTACTCTAGGCCCACGATCTGCTACTTGGGGTCTTCTACCCGACATTTGGGCAGGTTGTTGGATCATCTCTGGACTGTCGTGCTTATAGAATGCCTGGAGTGTCCTCACCACAAATGGACGCACTATATTCACCTCCATTGCAGAAAGATTTTTCAACTGCAATATAAAGTGAAGGGGCATACAATTAAAAATGACTTGCCCAAGTCTCCATGTTGCTGCAAACTTTAATTCAAGCAAAAAGGAGAACTATAAATTCACGGCCAGCAAAAAATTAGGTTTAACCTTTTAACTCAGCCCATCAATAGCAAATCACTACATAGTAACTATAGAATGGAAATGGTAGGTTGTGTAGAATGTCTGTTGGACAGCATGAGTACTGATTTCATCCAAAGTGTGAGAGAGTCCACCTAACTCATCTTATTTTTGCTGCAGCCTCCTATTTTTCACTAAAGGGGAGATGGGGGCTATTTCACATGTAATTGGTATTTTGGAAAAATTTGGTGAAATGTCTGGCTTAAAAGCAAATCCATCTAAGTCTTGCATCTACCTTGGGGGCGCTGATGAAGCTCATCAGGGACAGATATTACAAGCTACAGGATTCTCAAAAGGTGAACTTCCCTTTACATCTTTGAGGGTCCCTTTAGCTGCAACCAGACTGACTTATAGGATGTTCCAGCCTCTTGCCCAAAGGGTGATTGCACAGCTACAACATTGGTCAACAAAATTCCTATCTTATGCACGACCAAAACAATTAATTGAATATTCATCTTTGGAATTCATGCTTTCTATGAGTCTGTTTTCTTACTGCCAAAGAGGGTTCTTCATGATATTGCTAGAGCCTGCAGAGACTTGCTGTGGACAGCGAAACCTGATAAAGAAGAATTGCCCAGGCGGAATGGGATCCTGTGTGTAGGCAGAAAGAGCAAGGTGGACTGAACATTAAGGAGGTGTTGAGTTCGATTAAGGCTTTGGCAATGAAACTGGTATGAAAAATAGCAAAGCGAGAGGGGGGAGGGGCATAGGGATGCTGGGTAAGGGCTTATCATCTCAGAAGGGAGAACAGATGGGATGTGAGAGCTTGTATAAATGATGCCTGGAATTGGAAATGTTTAATCAGATGGAGGGATGAGGTTTATATGACATTTGGGGGAAAAAGCTTGACTATGCAGGTGAGAAGTGTGCAAGAAATGATAAACTCTCTCTAGAGCTGAAAGCAGAATCTGCCTGTCGGCAAAGAAAATTTGGGATATACAGTTATACCTAGACATTCTTTTATAGCGTGGCTTGCAGCTCATGCAAGACCTTTGACTGAAGAGAGGATTGGTTCTGCATTTCAGGATAGTGCAAGTTGTTGCTACTTTCGTTCTCGTGAGATTGAATCCTGCAGGCATCTTTTTTTCAGATGCAACTTTACAAATCAAGTGTGGAATGGTATTTTGCAATGGTTGGGGGTTCAACAGAGGTGCTGATCCTTAAGACATGAACTAAATTCGTTTCGTAAGAAGAGTAGGGGGGAAAAAAGCAAGAGCTCATGCCCTGAGGAGTGCTTTGTGTGCTATAATCCATACTCTGTGGCAGCCTAGGAATCATTATAGGGTCAAGCAGCAGACTTTTTCAGTTTCTTCCCATGTTTATAGAATCAAGTACATGGTTTGTGTTAGACTTAGTAGTTTGGCTGGTGATGAGGGACTCTCAAACTTGAAACTTCCTTGGGTATGCCTGCGGCTACCTTGTAATTATCCACTTTTTGGAGAAATGAAACTTGACTTCTCTTCCAACACAAAATGCGGGGGGGGGGGGGAGGGAGGATGCACGATAGAATGGAAAGTTCTAAAAATCTAGGTCCCAAGTTTACAGCAGCATAAGAACACCACATAGGAGTTGCCTTAAAGCAATAGCTAAAGCATCAGAGGACGTACTTTGCCAGTATCTTATATCATGTATTCTTAGTAACTAGAAATTGCGAATTGTGCTTGTCTGTCAGCAATGAATGTGGTTTAACACAATGAAAATACCTTCACAGCATGTGTTCGAGCAGATATTGTCTCCAAGCCTGACTCAACTTTATGGAATCTCACATTCCTAATGTCTTCAATAAGAGATCTCACCTACATAATATGCATTGATTAATGGTTCAACAGTACTCAAGAGCATAAAATATGTCTTCATGAGTGTGGAGAACTGACCATGTATATGTCTGGAATGTCATCTCTAGCACTGGCATAAAAACAGATTTAGTTTCAATCCCACAAGTAAAAGAAACACACATACAATAACTCTGATTACAATGACTTACTGGTCAAAAAGAAGCCGGGAAGTTTCCACATAATGGGAAGGCAATTGCTGAAATTCCTTAGGAGAATCCCGTTCAGCTTCTAAAACTTGTGTCAACCTTTCTGATACTCACAAGTTGTGCAAGTAGAACAAAGTCAAGCTCCAAGAGTTTGGAGACAGAAAACAAAGGGACATTGTCCAAACGTAAGATATTTCAGTACAGATCTGAAACTTCTTTATTACAGATATTCTATTCATGCAAACAATTCACTGGAGGACTCAACACAGATAATTCGACAACTAAGAATAACAAAGAAGGATGAACAGTATCTTTATAGATTGGCATGCATCATTTTGTACTTCTCAACTAAGTATGGGAAACACCAATTTTGATAAGGTGTGGACCCCTAAATAATCCACATTATCACCCCCACTGAGAGGCCAAAGAAATTGCATTTAAAGCATCATTATGGTTTGATTGTAAGATTCTACCAGGAATTATCAGATCCCTACTGTAGCATTGCTGAAAAGGAATAATAGACTGAGTACAGCTGTATCAGATTGTTGGATGCCTCCTTTCAAACAAGAAGAGTAACAGCGCTAAAGAGAATGAAAATTCATGAATCCAATAATCCATAAAAAGAATATGAACATATTTTCTCGCTCTCTGCTCTCTGCTCCCTGCTCTGCTCTGCCCAACGGTCACTGATTGACCCTGGACACCGCTAGGCTACCCCGTAGCCAGGACATCGGAGGTGGGTGGTTTATCGCCGGCACCTCCTGTGCCCCAGGTCGGCAAAGGTCCGGTGTCACTTGGGAGTGACCGCTGCATCCAGTCCTCAACCTCCGCCGCCCACGACTTCGCCAAATTCAACCGCCCACGCCATCGCTAGCCCACGCCGACGACCGCCCAATTCAACCCATTTCCCCATCAAAGAGTTTTTCAGGTCAGCACCTCCGTTTTGGTGAGTCTCGATTTTTCGACCCCGGAATTGTAGACTTCAAGCGTGATTTAAGCTCCTGTTTGGTAAGTATCAAAGTCGCCCTCTTCAACCTTCATTCTGCTCATTTGGTTGGTGACATCAAGCTTGATTACTCCAACGCTGGTGGGTTTACTCTGTGATTTGGTGTGATTCACCAGTTGATCTTCTTCTCAGTCTCTGAGTCTCTGAGTTTAGCTACTGCTTATGTTTATTTCTGGGCTATTGCATTTAATCGGTGATATTGCATTTATTCTGGGTCAAGCTTGGTTTTAGGCTGCTGGGAATTGGATTGTCATAGTGCATTCGTAGTGTTCTATTGGTTTGGGTTGAGTTCAATTTCAGATTCTAGTGAAACTGCATTCCACCCATCACCTGTTCGATAAATTGCCTCACTCACATTCTCTGTTCATCGTCCCAATTCCCCCTTTGTTTTTCAGCCACCCACTTAGCGAACTGGGCATATATCTTGCATACCCAATTTTGTGTCGTTCGTTATCGCGGTTATTGTCAGCAAATTCGGCTAGTGTCATAACTGTCATATTTTCATCCTTTTTTAGTTTTGTTTTTAATTGTCATTTCTGGCTTAGTTAAGCCTGGTCTTGTTCGATTTTTAGTGCCTGAAATCTTTTCCCTGTATCCACTTTGCGGTGCCACTAGCCTGGTCTTGTTCGATATCTTGGCTTAGTTAAGGCTTGGAATTGGTGGCCTACTTTGTGTGGTTTTATTGGTAGTTCCTCCTTTACCATTTTTTTTTGGAGGAATTTTGGGTATTTGGTCCCGGTTTGGTACCCTTGTTGCTTTCGAGCCTGTTGTTTGCTGTTTTTGGAAGAATTTTTTCCCAAAGTAGAATTCGCTTGCTTCTTTGGATCCTGCCTTTTTTGCCCTGTTGCTTGCTGCTTTTCTTGGTGCTTTTGCTTTTGGTACTTGGTGATTTTTGCTTGTCGAATTTCGGCCCTGGTCGGTTAGTGTTTGGTTCACCGGGGTTGTGGGCTGTTGGGTTGCTTGTTTGTTTACTCTGGTTGCTTCCCAACTTCCGGTACCACTTGCCTCTGTGCTGTTTTTTTTTTTTTTGCTTGCTTCTGGTGGGCCTTTTAGGGTGCTCTAGCGTTGTAGTGCGGGTTGGTTTTAGTTTGTTAAAGTGTGTTAAAGTCTTCTGTTTATGTTTGTAGTGTTATTAGCTAGTCTGTAGCTGGTTTAAGTCTGATATAACTTTTTGTTATAGTTGTAGTTGTCGTTGGCTAGTTGTAGTCTGTTTTAATTTGTTATAGTCTTGTTATAGTTTTGTAGTTGTAGTCTGTTTTAGCCTTTAGTTCCTAGTTTGTAGTTAGTTGTTTGCGGTTTGGCTGTGGCTTTTTCAGGTGTTTCTTAGTTTGTAGACGTCTGTGGCGGGCCATGTAGCTGTTTCAGTCTGTCCTCCGGAGAGCTTTGGGGTTAGGAGGGGGTTAGGGCTGCGGAAGGTACGCCTAGCGTCCTGAAATATTGGGTCCCTCACGGGTAGGTCGATAGAATTAGTTAAATCCCTGCGTAGGCGTAAGATTAGTATAGCGTGTGTCCAGAAGCCAAAGTGGGTTGGGGCGAAAGCTAGGGAGATTGATGGGTATAAACTTTGGTACTCGGGGTCATCCAAGGCGAAGAATGGAGTTGGTATACTAGTGATGAAGGATTTGGTAGACCAGGTGGTCGTAGTGAGGCGTAAGAGCGACCGGATTATGGCCATTAAGGTTTTGGTGAGTTCAATTTTCGTGAACGTGGTGAGCGTGTATGCGCCCTAGGTAGGTCTGCCGGAGGAAACTAAGAAGCTATTCTGGGATGACCTAGATGAGGTCACCCAGGAGGTACCTCAGAGCGAGAAACTGTTCATAGGAGGAGATTTTAACGGCCATATTGGCGTGGAGGCAGCGGGATATGATGGGACCCACGGGGACTTCGGTTTCGGAGAGAGAAATGCGGGCGGGGGCGAGGGCGGGGGCGGGGTCTCTGTGCTGGACTTTGCGGTGACATTTGATTTGTTGGTGGCCAACTCTTTCTTCAAGAAGAAGGAGGACCACCTAGTGACCTTCAAGAGCAGTTCTTGCAGGACCCAGATTGACTACTTCCTAACGAGGAAGGAAAATCGGAGATCGTGCAAGGACTGCAAAGTGATTCCCAGCGAGTTGCTGGGAACTCAACACAGGTTGTTGGTTTTAGATTCAGAGTTCCAGTATCCTAAGAGGCCGAAGAAGAGAGCCGGAGAACTCAGAATTAAGTGGTGGACCCTCACAAAGGAGAAGGCGGGGTTAATAGCAGAAAGAATAGCGGAGGAGAGAGCATTGAGGAGGGCAGAAGACGCCGATTCGATGTGGAATGCTATGGCGGATTGCATCCAAAGGTCGGCTGAGGAAATCCTAGGTCTCTCCAAGGGAGGCGGAAATAGGATAGAGGACGCGTGGTGGTGGATCGAAGAGGTAAAAGAAAAAGTCAAGGCAAAGAAAGAGGCTTACGCGAAGTTCATGAGCAGCAGTTCGGAGGAGGAGAGGGAGCATAAGAAGATGGGTTACAAGGCGGCCAAGAAGGTAGCCAGAAGGGTCGTAGTAGTAACAAAAAGCCAGGCGTTTGATAGACTGTACCATAGATTGGGGACGAAGGAAGGGGAGAAGGAGGTTTTTAAACTGGCTAGGGCGAGGGAAAGGAAGACTAGGGATTTGGAAGTGGTAAAGTGTATCAAGGACGAAGAGGGTAAAATGTTGACTGAGGATGTGGAAATTAAGGATAGGTGGCAAAGGTTCTTTGCTAAACTCCTCAATGGAGAAGGGGGGGACGACTGTAGTAGGGGCGGAGAGTACAGCGATCAGCGTGCGGGCGACGTGATAACAAAGGAGGAGATTAGGGAGGCCTTGAAGAAGATGGCAAATGGAAAGGTAGTGGGTCCGGATCAGATACCAGTGGAAGTTTGGAAGTTTATGGGGGAAGTAGGTCTAGAATGGCTCACGGAGCTTTTCAATGTTATTTTCAGAACAGCCAAGATGCCCAGAGAGTGGAGGGTTAGCACAGTCATCCCACTGTACAAAAACAAAGGGGATATCCAAGACTGTAATAACTTTAGGGGCATCAAGCTGCTCAGCCATACTATGAAGGTGTGGGAGAGGGTGATTGAGAGAAGGTTGCGAGAGGAAATAGAGATTTCAGAGAACCAATTTGGTTTCATGTCAGGCAGGGCGACCATTGAGGCGATCTACCTCCTCAGAGGGCGCATGGGCTTGTTCAGGAACAGAAAGGTGAATCTCCATATGGTGTTTATTGACCTGGAGAAAGCGTATGATAGAGTCCCAAGGGAGGTTTTGTGGAGGTGTTTGGAAGAGAAAAGGGTGTCGCCCGCGTACATCCGCGTAATTAAGGATATGTACGAGGGAGGGAGGACGAACGTTAGGACTCCGGGAGGGATCTCCAGTGACTTTGCTGTTACTTTGGGCCTGCATCAGGGCTCCGCCTTAAGCTCGTTCCTTTTCGCATTAGTTCTTGACGAACTCACTAGAGGAATTCAGGACGAGGTGCCTTGGTGCATGTTATTCGCAGATGACATAGTTCTTATTGATATGACCAGGCAGGGGGTGAATGATAGGTTGGAGAGTTGGAGGCTAAGGGCTTTCGGTTGAGTAGATCGAAAACGGAATAACTCCACTGTTGTTTTAGCGGAAGGATAGAAGAGGGGGGAGAAATCGTACTGGATGGGAGGGCAATACCGAAGGTAGCTAAATTTAAGTATCTGGGCTCGATCATCCAGCAAAATGGGGATATTGACGAGGATACTAGCCAACGGATTAGAGCGGGCTGGCAGAAGTGGAAGTCGGCGTCAGGGGTGCTGTGTAACAAGAGAGTGCCCATGGGATTGAAAGACAAAGTCTATCGGATGGTAGTCAGACCAGCTGTTCTCTACGGATCGGAGTGTTGGCCTCTAAAAAAGACGCAGGTCCAAAGGCTGATGGTAGCTGATATGAGAATGGTCAGGTGGATGTGTGGTTTTACGAGATTGGACAGAATCAGGAATGGAGTAATCAGGGGCTTAGCTGAAGTGGCCCCCATAGAGGAGAAGATGAGGGAATCGAAGCTCAGATGATTCGGCCACGTGAAGAGAAGAAGCGTGGACGCCCCAGTGCGTAGCTGTGAGAGGATCAACCTCCTTGCTGGTAAGAGAGGGAGGGGTAGACCAAAAAAGAGCCTAGAAGAAGTGGTTAGAGAGGACCTGAGAGTTGTTGGTCTGACGGAGGACATGGCTCAGGATAGGAGGCTGTGGCGGGATAGGATTAAGGTCTCTGAGTGTAGGCGTCCGGCTCTGTAGGGGGCAGTAGCTTAGTGGGTGTGGGGCGTGCTGTTTTTTTGGTTTGCTTGCCCGCAGGTCGTACTTTTCCGGAATGTGACGGCACCAAGCGCCCTTGGTTTGTTGAGGTATGTCTCCGCTCCCTCTTTATTTGCTACTCGGAACCTTTTCTCTTCCTCTTTCTCTTCCTCTTTCTCTCACTCGGTAAATGGTTTTGCAACCGTTTTCTCTATAAACCTTTTCACAAAACTGTTTTTGTGGGTCTTATGGAATCAACCTCTCTATTGGGTAGGAATACCGGTAGAGGTAAGGTTGCCTACAGTTGGATCTCCCCAAACCCAGCGAAAGCGGGACCCACACTGGGAGTTTGTTGTTGTTTTGTTGCAATAATCCATAAAAAATCCTACATAAAGGCTGTAAATTACGGAGCAGGCATGGTGTTTGATCCTGGCAGCCAGCCGAAGATAAACTATTGTTAACAAGAGACTATAATGCTATCCATCCCAATGGCAAAAGTCTAACAAGCATGATCTGTAGGCAATTGCAAGAAAGCTGAATAGCAAATCTTGTATTAGTAAACCTGAGGTGTCTGTTTTGTACAGACAGGAGTAGTTCTCATTTATATGCAATTCATGATGAACATTGCTGGCAGAGTTCCTGTTAGTCGTATGCATTTTGCAAAAGTGATTGCCATAGTTGCTTAGAGAAAGCTTCATATCATTTTCACACGTTAAGAAACCCATATAAAGAAACATCCCATATAAAGAGTCAACTTAAACCCACGCAAAGCTGACCACTTTACTTGCTGATAGACACTGTAATCCCTATAAAGATGCAACATCTTCTCCCAACTTATATGGAACTTGGAAAGTTATAGGACCACCCCCCCCCCCCCCAAATTGAGAGAAGCAATGTTCTCAAGAACCAAAAGGTAAACCCGTCTTCGATCAGGTGCATTTTGGATGGCATACACAACCCTAGTATAGTGCAGTTAGCATCATTGATGCCTCTGCCTATCACGACCTCATCCTAGCCAAGGGATGAATGAAGTTGGGTCTTAGGCCAATCTCACAGACTTGATCCCATAAGCCGCCCAACACTTTTTTCAAACTGGTAGAAAACCACTCTATGGGCGAGTGCAAAACTCATCTTATAACCAAGCCATACTTGGCCAATGAACACTGACAAATGACAATGTTCAAATTAATCACTCCGATATCGATTGTTCAAATTCATATTTAGTATTCACTGAGATGAAAATTAAGAAATAAGAATATATGTCAAAATCCAGGTGAAAGGATCCCCACTTCAACCAAAGCAATTGGTAAAAATACCCACCAACTGACATCCATTTGGGCGGCAGAATTGAGCATTTCCCCCTTTTCTTCAATGCCACAGCAAGCCACAGGGGTACTTCTGTTGCTATTCGAGGCAGGAAAGGGCCATAATCACCCTGACCAAATAAAACATTGAAAATGTTGCAGAACACCACCAACTACTTCCAAACACGATATTAAGAATAACAACATAAATCAAAGGAGGAATAAGGACAAAGTACCGATATCAAATTGAGTTCCTCCATTCTCATATTAGGGACAATTTCAATCATTTCATCTTCCGCTAAGAATTCCATCTACTTTACCCATGCATTTGCAAACAAATTCATGCAATCAAGGAGTTACACAATAGATAAGTAAGAAAATGAGCTAAACATACAAAGGTGATAGTTTCAGGGAAAACCTCGGCTGCTGAGAATACTGAGAAGTCGGGATCTGATTGACCTGCCATTTCTACAGAGCTGACAAAGCTGATATGTCAATTGAACTCCTCGACACTTTGAATTTGGATGGAGGGAATAATTGAAAGGACATGGGCACAAAACAGGGTAGTTACAAAGGGTGTATTTTGGAAGACTTTTACATAAGATACATAGCCATGAAACACTTGTTCTTAAAGCAAAGAAAATTATTATGAGATAAACGAGCTTAACAAAGAGCTCGCTGTATATATCATGTTACTAAAAGCAATGCATTATAGTTGGGAAAAGAAAAACTAAGGCTACAACCTTATTAGTAGTCTCTCCCACGGTACAAAGTAATACTTAGTTTCAGAATTGAGATTGTCAATCCAAAGCATGCTAAAAAATTAATGTGAATTTCTTAGTGATAAAGTTGTGTTAATATTAAAACATAGATGCAGTTCATTAAATCTTTCCACTTCCTTATTTTTATATTTTTAAGCATGTTTAGTGAACTCTAAGTATAAGTTATAAAGACATGTTAAACAATAAGCGTCTTAGACGAATTATGGCTCTTTGCCAAATTTTACGACTTATATACAGATTTTTGATATCTTATACAAATTAAAGCTCTTTGGCAAATATGAACCTTATTTTAACAATTTCAAGGTTGTTTCACAAATTTCAAGACTTTAGTCCTAATTTAGGGAGTTGATAATTGGAAGATCACTTTGTTATTTTTTCAAAAAAGTTTGATAAACATAGCAAATGCACCTGCCAGTGGCCATAATTTCCTTGCTTTTTGGTCAAAAAGAAGAAAGCATTTTATAATTAGGAGTGGCAGTAGATAGGGTTCAGGTCGGGTGAAACATCATCCACATCCATCACCTGCTTTAATCTGCTTTATCCAATCAACCCATCATCCGCAAAAATCTAATCCAATTCATCCATCCACCATCCATAGGTAAAAACAAGTGGATAAGGTTGTAAATTGGTGATGAAAGTTTAAATGTAATATGTTAGCAAACTTATATAAAAAAGTAAACTTTGTCTTTTGAAAAGTTCTAAAAAAAATATTTTAGGTATAACGAACGAATAAATATCACATTCATCATATTAATTTTAATGAAAATAATAGAATTAACAATATAATTTTCCAAAAAATGAGTAAAAATTAAAGGCAAAATAAAAAGTAAACTAATTGCAAATAGGAGATAAACAAGTAAATGACTAAGTGGGTAATGGATTGGGTGGCGGGTCGAATGGAGCATCACACAGATCCAATTCAATCCGTCAAACCATCATTCATCATCCATATATTTCGGGTTTTCACACGCTTTTTCGGGTCGGGCGAAATTGATATCCATTAGGTGCAGGTGAAATTGCCACCCCCTATTTATAATCCATATAACTGAGTAGATCAAAATGTAGAATAGCAAGGACATCATTAATCCAAACGACTACATTCTCCTCTATCAGTGGTGCTTCCCTAAGGAATCAAACCGTCAAACTATATACTAGTTCCTACATCCCAATGGCACCAAACTTGCAGTTTGCCTTGTAATATATGACCTATTTTCTGTTTTGCGATGGAACTTTTTTTTTAATTATCCCATGAGTCACTGAGAACACACTGGGTCTCTTTACAAACCCATAAGGACTATAAAACATCTTTTTCAACATCGCCTCATCTCTAATGCCTTTATGCCTCCAACATTCCAAGTTAGAAATCTCATTATACTTTTCTGGACAAAAAATCTCAAAAGCCCAAATGTCTAATTCAATCCTTCCTACTTTCTAGCAGAATCAGTCACAACAGTTGCTTACACTTCCTATTCTACCTTCTGCTCACACATGGTGATGAAAATTCGCCCCGGGGGGGGGATTACTTTTCATCGCCATGTGTGAGGATACAGTTGAAGGGATAGCATATGCAATTGTTGCTAGCACTCCTCAAATCAAAAACGTCAAATTTCCAATTTTAAATCAACCCAAATCTCTCACAAAATCCCCCAATAACAAGGCTAAAGATAAGAATCCATTAAAATCCATCTCAAGCTATCAAACAATAAAGCAAATTAAAGCAACTAAAGGCCAAAGAAATGAACAAACTAAATCTAATTTGGGCAACCAAAGGCTAAACAATTACCAAGTTAGGGTTTCTGCCAAATTGGAAACGGCAAAGGCGAGTGACTAGCTTGACTCTCCGCCAGCTCCGGCGGCGGAAGGAGGCCAACGGAAGTCCGACGGCGGCGCGCAAAGCACACAGGAGGAGTTGTCGAGTGAGTGTGGCCTGGGTTTGTGAGTGCGAGCAAAACCAAGTGCTAAGCTGGGAAAGAGGGGGATTCGAAAATAAGGAGGGAAACCCAGAAATGCACTACTCTTCTAGTTGGAAATTCTGCAGTAGTATCAAATTAAAAGATTGAGGGGGGGAAATAATCTGAACACTAACTGAACCAACAGTTAACTATCAGTTATTCAGTTTTAGGGATGGGCAACGGTCTGGGATGGATCGGACTGGATCAGTTCATTAATTAAGCGGGTTATATATCAATTCAGTATATTTGTTAATGGACTGAGTTGGGTTATGGGCCAAATGAATCCGACCCGCCAATAACCCGCTTATTATCACCTAATGAATGTTTATGGTTAGTTAATTTTCCAACCAAATTAGACTAGTCCAAATTCAAAATTAGAAAATACACAATCAAGTTAATAAACGGGTCAGGTCAAGTCGGTCCATGGGTGACCCGCTTTGGGCCCGTTTAAAACGGAACAAACTTGCGTAAAACAATTGTGTATAATAATTATTGTTATGTATAAAGTGTTGGTAATGAAGTTAACTAATTGGAACATGTAAACTAGTATGTCCATTAGGTTAAAAAAATAATAGGTCACTAAACGGGCAGTTAATGGGGCCGCCCAGTCTGGCCAGTTAATGCATCTTAATGGCCTGACCCATCAATGGTACAATCCATTATTGACCCGACCCTTTATTAGTCATATTTTAAATGGGTCAACCGCTTAACTCAATGGGTACCCAATTCGTTGTCCACCCCTATTCAATTCAAAGCCTCCAACTAAAATAAAATTGAAGAGTTTGTTGGTTGCCCGATCGATTGATTGAATTTCATACTATTAGTTTGGGTTCAATTTTTTTTCTCTTTTGTATCTTCATTAACAAGAAAGATAATTAAATTTGTCATGATATAAACAGGTCACTGAGTTATATAATTTGAAATTTAATTTAATTTTACAAGCTTTGATTTTTTCGAACTATTATAAGATCAGATGATTGCATTTCTAATGAGTCGAATATGTCATTGTCTATTATCAACATATTCTTAAATTATGTACTGCAATATTAGCATCGTTTTTAATAATATAAGATTATGTAGTATTAAAATATAAGCGAAGTAAGCCGGCATATGTCTGAAGAAATATCAATTGGACTTCACTTAATATGACTGATGATCTTCACCATTAATGTGACATTTCATATTATTAGTATGAGATCATGCTCGTTGCGCTCGGTCCTCCGCTATTTATATGGGTGGGATTATACATCCTTACATAGTTGGGTCCAGGTATTTTATAACATAAGTTTGTAGACATCGTTT
>JACYFF010031956.1:100272505-100288253 GCA_017589665.1 Selenicereus undatus | reverse complement strand
ATACCCTTCAACATTTTTTCCCTTTATTTTGTTCATAATAATTTTGAAATTAGAATTTTTAGCATGTTATTTTGTTTCTCATGGATTAATAACAAAAAACCAACAAATGAAAGAAAAATGACGAAGTTTTAAAAAGTGGGTTTAGGATAATCTTAAGACCCACGAACCCATACAAGTGGCATGACTTTACTTGGAACACTCGCAACCCTTCGTTGAACATGGAATGCGGGCTCCCAGTAGTTACCTGTCCACTTATCATTGCATGGTTAGACCAATGGTACGCTTGATAGAATTCTGCCCAATTACATCACGCGAGCCAACTTTTTTATTTTTTAATATATTGAAACTTTTGTTGATGTAGCAAGCTTGAGTTTCAGAAAAAGAAACTATTATTGGGAATGCTCCTAACCCAAACTCCCTCTCTATCTCCATCTTAGCCTCACATGCTTAGCTACAGTGGACCCATTCTTCTTTCTACCATACTAGTTCAACTATTCAAGCCAAAATCTTCAATCTATAGGCTTCAAGCCATATGTTGAGATATTAGACGCGAATTTGATGGAATTTTAGTAGACCCCATTTAGCATTACACAACAATAACACCACCTCCCAGTGTGGGTCCCGTTTTTGCGAGGTTTGGGAGATTCAACTGTAGACAACCTTACTGTTATCGGCATTCCTACCTATAAAGAGGCTAATTCTAAGAATGCCACAAAAAAGCATTTTGTGAAGTAAACCCGCTTTAGCATTGTTGAGTAAAATTAACTGTATTGAAATCCCCAAATAAAAATCGCAACTTTTTTTGTGATCCAGAAATATGCCCTCCTCAAACACAAAGAACCCCCTATTTCCCCTTTTTTGTTTTCTTTCCATGCACCCAAGGTCCTAAGCGGCTAAGCCCCCTACCCCCCCGCCCCTTTTTTTTTTGATAAATTAGTAAGAGTTGGGGCCAAATAAGCCATTCACAACCACAAAATTTACAGCCCGTGTGTCAGAAGACCCTTACCGCCACAAGAATTCTAGCCCGATGTGGTAGGACAGCCAAGCACACAGCACAAAAGCAAAGCCATGGAAAACGCAAATAAAGAGAAAAAGAATGGAGACTATGGAGTCCAGGTCCTCTGACTCGAGCTTCTTCCACCAGCATAACATGCTTATGGAGATGTACTAATGATCAAGCACAACAAGCCACAAGTTGAAAGATCTTCAGTTAAGTTTGCCCATGCAGAAAAGTATTCAAGATTTCTTACAATATCTTGAAGATTATAGGGAAAGCCCTCTTTCCGGTTCTTCAACCAAAGGCTAAATCTGAATGTGATGCTCCAACACAATTCTCATAAGTTCAGCCCCCTAACCCCTCTCAAATGCCACGAGAATAAAGAATTCATAGTCCCCAAGTGTAATCGAAAATGAAAAAAAATGAACACAAGACATTCAGTTTTTAACCACAACAAGCCTCCAAAAAATCTCGAACCCACTGAAACAACATCAAAAGACGAAAATGACTCCTGTTATTATTCATTGGAACTGTAACTCAAAGTCGTAGAAATGTCATTGAGCTTATAAAATTAATAGAATAATGTTATCTAACTATTTATTATAAAAGATTTTTGACTTAAAATAACCAAAAACCGTTAAAATAAAGGAAAGCACTAAGATCAGTCAAGTATGCTATGAGCTTATTCTATTTATCAGTAAATAAGGATCGATAAATAAGTGAAGTTAGTGAAAAATAACGGAAGTTAATAAAAATTGGTAGGCAGCCATCGTTAAGGATTGTTTTGGATCACACGCAGAGGGAGAGCAACTCTCATCATCAGAATCACCCAGAATCTTCCACAATGGGCCGGAAATTCTTCGTCGGCGGCAACCGGAAATGCGTAACTCTGTCTCTCCCTCTCTTTCTTTCTATCTCTATCTTCTCCCCCTTCGTATGACTGCGCTTTTGATTTACGATTGATCGCTTTTTTTGTTGCGAATTTGAAGTTGTGTTTGTTGGTACTGGTTTGAATGACTGTGAGGATCAAATCTACTTAGGGTTTCAGATTCATCCTTTTCGCTTTCAATTCCATATTCGCTGCTGGATATTACTGCTATGTTAGTAGTAAATGTAGTAGTAGTTTTAATTGAATGAAAATTTTCTACGTCCAAGAAGTGTTAGGATTGGTTCTTTTGATGTTTGTGGCATTGTGGACTTGTAGTTTGAACAGCGGTGGAAAGTGGAAACATGTAAGTAAATGATGAATGAGCTTGTAGTAAAGGAATGAATGAAGTTAAGTTTAGATTTAGCTTTTTTTTATTGACTGAGGTTAAGATATACACAGTTTTTCCGAGTTAAATTTGGGGGGGGGGGGACATTCCTTTATTGTTTAGATGTTTGATTTCTTCCAGGTATGCACACAACTATACATTTCTATTGCTAGTGATATTTAGGTGATAGAATGATAATGTGAATTTTGAACAACACTCATTGAAGTTTTTCCTAATTCAGGACGCCCAAAATTTTTTCCATATAGTGTATTATGGGTTTGGAGTTTGGACTTCAGGGGATCAATGTGTTAAAATACTAGTATGTATTTTCGAATGCAATGCCACAGCATGGAATTTTAAACAAGTTGCAGTTAGTTTGTTTTATGCCTCAAAACTGGTGGAACATAAGAGTTATGTAATTTGGTTGTCTGTTGATGAATTAATTGTAGAATGGGACGACTGAGCAAGTTAAGAAAATTGTAGAAACTCTGAATGCTGCGGAAGTCCCCTCTAGTGATGTCGTAGGTAAAGAATTTGCGGGGTTATGCTTATTCTTCTGAGCAATTCTGTGGATGTTTCTCAAGAGTACTGTGGAGTAGCTGGGTGATTTTGCTCTGCTGTGGCTGTTTGCAGAGGTTGTGGTGAGCCCTCCATATGTTTTCCTTCCCCTGGTTAAGAGTTTGTTGAGGCCCGATTTTCAAGTTGCTGCACAGAACTGCTGGGTTAAGAATGGTGGTGCATTTACAGGTGAAGTCAGGTATTTGGACGATCTATTAAGTTTATCATGCTGCTGCCCGTTGTCTCTTTTCTTTCTAATCCCATTATTGTCATGAGGTCACCTGTTTGGGCAATGATGTTGATTTGAATGATTCACGGTCTGCCTAGTGGGTGAACTTAGCAAGACAGTTCAGCAATCCCTAGTTCTTGGTCTCTCTGTGTGTTTGTGTGTGTGTGCTTGCGCGTGCGTGCGTGCATTCGTGTGTGTGTTTAATGCATACTGTCCATATTTTCTATATCTTGAGGGAAATGAGGATTCCCTTATCAAAAGGCAGGTCTTATTGGCAACAGAATGTGCTGCAAAGTGAAGATATTTACCGCCATGTCCATTAACAGGTGCCATTAGGCACATATTATGCATTTTGAGTGCTCTTTTTATCATACCAGGGCCTTAACTTTTTTTTGGGGGGGGGGGGGGGGGGGGGGGGTTGTGGTGAGGGTGTTCAAAATTTGGTGTTTGGAGAAGTGATTCATGTATTGGTGGTGATGATGCATATATTGCTGATAGATTCACTTATGGACTTGGCTTTTCTCTAACAGTGTCTGGTGTGAATTATATTGTTTGCTGAAGTTTGGGAATGTTAAGATGTATAGTTTATATCACCTTGCCTCTAGTAGAGAGGCTGTTTACTAGTAATGTTGGCTTTGTAAAGAAGTTAAACAATATTAGTAACAGCTTCTTAACTGTGAGTCTCTCTCCTTGCACAAGTGGTTGCAGGGTTAAGGCTTTCTACATCTGGATCTCTCCAAACCTGACAAAAGCAGGGCCGACACTAAAAGTTGTTGTTGTTGGTTTCTTGACTATGACTTTCCAAACGATAGGCAAAATTTTCTCCATAATATGGGAATATGAAGATGTGTGAATATAGAAAAGTCTCATGGTCATGGAGTGAATTACATTGCTTTGATGCACCATAAGGGGCCATTGTGGGATGCTTGCTTGGTTTGGTCAACATGTGAGGATGTTTGTAGCTTAGCAAAGATGTCTAATAGCAGTGTTCTGGGAGTGGTTACTTTGTGGGCAGGAGGTACTTGTGTTGATGGTTGTGCATTTCTCCATTATGATTACTTTATTTTGTGGAAGCTATTTAAGAGAGGTTCTATGGTACGAACTTTTACAATTTTAAGTAGAAAGTTAAGATATATCTTGTGTTTTGATATGGTTGGCTCTGCGAGGTATTGTTTGCTTCAAAAACCTTCCTGTTATGATTACTTTATCTCTGATTTTTATTTGTTTATTCTGTTTTCTTTATCTTTTTTTGTTTGGGGGGGGGGGAGGGAGAAGTTTGAGGTGTTCAAGTTTGATCTGCTTGAAACAGAGGTTGTTTGTGATTCTTATTGGGTCTTTTATAATAGATGGTTAAATGTTTCAGGGAGATGTTCTTCCGGAAGCTTCAATCCGCCTTGCTGTTTATCTGGATATATTGTTTCTGTTTTTGGGCATACTGTCTAAACTAGTGGTTTTTACACTTGTAGTGCTGAGATGCTTGTTGACCTTGGAATTCCTTGGGCCATCCTTGGTCACTCTGAGAGGAGACTCCTGCTAAATGAGTCCAATGAGGTAAGCTTTTGCATGACTTTGGATACAATAATTTCTGGACGCTGCACAGGCATGTTAACATTTCTATCAAAGTATATGAATTTCTTAAATATAGTTTGTTCTTTGTTGTAACCTCTTTTCCCCCCTTTTTGTTCAAGTTTGTTGGAGACAAGGTTGCATATGCTCTCTCTAAGGGCTTGAAGGTCATTGCCTGTGTTGGAGAGACCCTTGAACAGCGGGAGGCTGGCTCCACAATGGATGTGGTTGCTGAACAGACAAAAGCAATTGCAGGAATAATTTATCAATGGTCACATTGTGCACTTGCTTAGGAACTGGTATCATTTCAACATGCGAAATCTAATGCCCTGCTGAAGTTAAGATGGTTCAGTTTGGATACATTAGCTGCATAGAGAGATTTGATATATTTTATGACAAAGTTGATACATGCTCAACTCTTACATTATTCAGGATTAGTTTTTGTGTCATTGAGTTCATCTTTCTTATGCTGGAGTTTATAAATGCCTCTTGGTAAAAATGGGGGACCCATGCTTTCAGCTTTCTTTGCCTGGAGCTGAATGTTTCGGTTTTCTGACACATTGTGAGCTGGCATTAAGCACTTGATAAAAAGAGGGACTGAATCTGGGTACATAATAAGTCTTTTCCTAGTATGTAAGATTGTCACTGGATCTGTTTCTCAACCTTTTTGAGTTTTATACTTACTGAGATTATCTTCAGGACACGTCAAAAATTTACCTGGTGCTTGAAAGCAACATATGCCATGCTGAGGCAAATTTTCCCCCTACATTTGCGTTCCCTGTGACCATACATTTATGCGGACATTTAACTTGGGGTTTCTTTGTTCTGCAGATAGAATTAGTGACTGGAACAACGTAGTTATTGCTTATGAGCCTGTGTGGGCTATTGGAACGGGAAAAGTTGCGATTCCTGCGCAGGCTCAGGAGGTATGTCTGGTTATGTAAATGACATCTTATCTCCTCTTTTCTTACATCACTAAAGCCCCCCTCCCGACCAATTTATAACCTTCGTTTTATGTTGGATCATTATCTGAGATATTGACATGTTGAATTTTTTCATTTCATCCAACAGGAAAGTTCTTAGTGTACTAGGGAGGCAGATGCTCGCTGCCTCTGAAATTTGAAGCCAATAGGAAATCCTTTTCCTATTCAAAATTTTTGATAAGATTGCAACGCTAAATGGAATTATGCTATAAATTGGAATGTAGTGTAATTCTTGAGTCATATATCTGTCCTTTTTTCCCCTTTTGGATCTTTGGAGTCATATAATTGTTCTAGTGTTTTTCCTTCTTGTTCTACGGTTATCTTATGCCATATCTCTATTGCATTAAGATCGTTGGCTTCTTGTTGTGTTAATTACTCTTCTTGTTTGGGTGGATGGATTAGGGGGTGGGCTGGGTATTTGATCTTTTTACATACAACGTTATTTACCATCAATTAAATGCCTTGCTTAGTTTCTTGTCTAAGTCTTTATTTTATTATTTAAGGCAACTGGTTTGCAGAGTTTTTTGGGTCATACACTTTTGACTTTGCAGTAGTTTCTTCTTGACAGGTTCATTCTGAGTTGAGAAAATGGCTCGCGGCTAACACTAGCACTGAAGTTGCTGAAACCATGAGAATTATCTATGGAGGTATAAGTCTTATCTTTTATTTCTCTCAAATCTATTTTTGTGATCTATTTTCATGACATTGGCTGATCCATTGGCATGAGAGTATGGTCCACCACCGCCCAGGTTTTGTGACTATAAGCATGTGTAATTAACAATTTCTGTATACAATGAATTTGTTGCTGTATTAACCTCTGTTATTTGTAAGTACTGGTGTCTAAACCCTGAATGATACTGAGTTTGCGTCTCTGAATGATGAACCCTAGAGGATATTGATAATCTCCTAAGTCGCAAACCTTGAGACTTGTTCAGAATATAAGCTTTGTTTCGCATTTTAGTGCTTAATAATAATTTGCATTATTATCCATCTTATCATCTTATCAATCATCATGACTATACATCTTTCTATTCTGTCAATGAGCTGCATTTCCTATGCCTTATCTGGTTTGAAAGTGAACCTATAAATTATCTCTGTTGTTGCGGAGTTATCAATGGTTTATCAATGGTATTTCCTTCAATATCCTTGTCCTTATGTTTCATGCATACATACCTCTATCACCATCAGCGCAAAAGCCTGAGATTTTATCCGTGTATTGGCAGCAATAAGTGAGTCATATAGTTATCTATCCTTTCTCCGTTTGTGAAATTGAATCGACTTTAATTGTCTTGCATTTGAGCATTGCAGGCTCAGTTAATGGTGCCAATTGCAAGGAACTTGCCGGTCAACCTGACGTTGATGGATTCTTGGTTGGGGGAGCTTCTTTGAAGGTAGTTGTCTTTCCCTGTTTTGTCCTCTTTACCTACAAGGCCGCACCACCCACCTTCCTACACAAAAAGCATAACAAAACAATTTCTCTGTTGTTGTTCTTGTGGTTGGCTCTTCATAATCTGGTCTTTTTCTTGCAGCTGGAATTTATCGACATAATAAACTCTGCAACTGTGAAGAGTACTTGAATCCCGGGTCATTGTGTGAATGTCCGAGCTTCTTCTGCGAGTAATGTAGTGTATCAGTACGTTTGTTTTAGGGAACTAAGCTGTGGTATCTATATTTTGATGTACATTTTGGGGTAGCTATGATGTAGTAAAATGAGCTCAGAGGGGTATCTCTCAGTGACTTCAACAACTCCTCCTAGTGTAAGTCCCGCTTTTGTGGGGTCTCTCTCAGTGACTTGTTCTTACTTATTCATCTCATTAGTCAGGAAGGATGGTCGATTTTTCCTGCATAATTTCTGGGTATTCCTGGGTCAGTGGGTTGTTGATGTAGATGTCGAATGGTGAATCCTCCGGCATCGAGAGAAAAATTCAATGATATTATGTGAGGGGGTGTTGTATTACCGTGTCTTTTTGTCTGGGCGGTGAGGAACATTTTTTAATAACCTAGTTCTATTAACACATGGTTAACATGACGTTCTTGATTACATACTAGCTTTGTGACGTTATATATTTAGACTTTTCTTCAAGTGATGTTATGTGAACGACTGATTAAGTATGAGACTAGCTTCTTTTGAAAGGAGAAATATCTAAACCTAGTGTGAAATTAGATATGTCAACTAGCAAAACAAAAACAAGTAGGGACAAATATAATAGGAAGTCCATACGTATGATATGACAAGAGAGGTAGATCGTATATTAAATATCATATGAATTTGTCTTACCTAAGAACTTGACGTTTATTGAACTGATTCATTGACAGGTTAAATATATATTGTTATCATTTGTGTGAATCTTTATTTAGAAAGGGTTGTTATTTGTTAGCTCTAACCACGACCACATCCAAAAGGAACGAGAAAATGATACGCATACGATTAATATGTGAATGTACTGGGTTAGTGCCGGTGGATCACCGACAATTGCTTCAGCCATGCTTTGAAAGTTAGGGCAGGGGAAAGAGCGTTCATCAAATGGTTCATTCTCACCTTTTCTTTCTTAAAAAAATTACAAGTTATCGTTTTACAACTTTTAAGGAGATGGAAATTTAATAAGGGGCATATGTGAGAGACAAAGGACTCACCAAAAGAAAATTTCATGATACATATATGAGAAAGAGGAGTGGGTGTGATTTACCTACGTTAAAATTTATCGTGATTGTAATAGTTCTTTCTTTGTCTTGCCTTGACTCTAGGATCCATATTGAGAACTGAGAAGAGTTTTTGTCATCATAGTCGTAGGTAGATTTATGAGGAAGCCGTTGTTGTCCATGACAATTGTTTGTTGGAAAAATGTGTCATATTTTCGTATAAAAAAGTTCAATTTTTAATGTGGACACTTACAAAAATTAAATGATTATACCAAGTTAAGAAAAACTCAAGAATGTATATCGTCATACAAAATTTCTGGATCCACCTTGGATTGCAATTAGTTCAATTTGGCCACTCGGTGCACAACAAACAGTTAACGATTTGACCAAAACATCTTAACATGACACTGATTAATTTGTTTTAGTTATAATTAATAAGCTAATGCATAGCTTGAATGGTTCGTTTGCCTAATTTTACAAAGCAAATCCAATGGCTATTATGCATTTTTTTCACAAAATATCTTCTCAAATAAGATCAAAGTGAGCATTTTCATCTCTTTTTCTCTCGTAATGTCAATGTTTCTTTTTATTTGAACTTTATAGATTTCTTTTTTTTTTAAATGCCCTGTATATTGAAATTCACTTTACATTCTCACATATTTTATAATTTATATTGATATCACACTAGATATTTATTTCACTAACAACAACATATGAAAAGCATTTATTAGGAGCCTCCATATGTATATAACTAGACAAGGACATTTTAGACGTGTTGAAGTTTTCGTCAAATGCACACAACTTGTGATTGGGATATTTTGTTTTTCTCTGTTCGCTCTCATTCTCTCCATGTCCAGCCCAACCACTAATTGGTTAATTACTTAATTCAAGCTTTTAGTATTAATTAACTCACCCCACAAAACCACTACATATAAATGAATAAATAGACAGAAAATTTTAGTAAAGCAGAATATTATATTTGCAAAAACTAAAATAACATTCAAAATATTCCTTTTTTAATATCATGATCTTTTATTGTCTTTAATCCAGGTTGGATTGATCTTAACTATGTATAATTTATTCAAATCCAAATTCAATATTCCAAAAATCGTGCTACTAGGCGAGGTGTGGATGTGGGGGCAGAAGTAGCAGCCTTATCCCTGAATTATAAAATTATAGAGAGATTGGTTTCGATTGATACTATATTAAAAACCGTGGATTACCTACTACTCCACAAATACGGCGTAAATGAAATTTAGAGAGATATTTTATTTTAGTCCTTTATTATCAAATATATATAGGTATAATTTATAATAAATGAAAATATAAATAAATTAAAGTCAAAGTCAACCAGCAAGTTGCAACCACTTCTGGACCCAAGATAAGATAAATTAAATAAACAAAAATCAACCTTGGCTCTTTGGGTGTGCCTTCGTTACTTTGAACTCTTTTACAGGAGGCTTCAGTCATGCAGTTGGTTAAAAAAGTTTTTATATCTCAATTACAATTGAGTTAACGTTATTGTTGGAGCAAGAAAGTAGAATTTGTTCTACAATGATAAAATTAAAACCTTATTTGAATTTATATGTATAACTCATTTATTTAATGTCTAATTTTTATAAAAATTTAACAGTAATCAAGTAGTTAGATTATTCTGTTTTCAAATAGCCTGTTAGATTACATTAAGTGATCAGACGAGGTACTCGTACATTTGACTTATCCTTATAAATGACGTTGTTGAGAAAGCTGCGTGAATAATAAAGGAGCTGTTTAGAGCACTTCCAACTGCGTGATTTTTTTGGCACCCCAAGAGCTCGCCTGTCTTGGGGCACGAGCTGAGCCGCCTGGCCCTCTTCCAGCAGCACAAGCCTGCGAGTGGCTCACGGGCCGACTCGTGGCTGTGAGACCGGCTCAAGGCTGCTTTGTCTTGCTTTTTTGTTTTTTTAAATTTTAATTAGTTTTTTTTTGTAGAATATTAAAAAGAAGATTGTGTATTATAGAGTGAGTTTATAAATATTATTTTATTTTATAAGCCAAAATAATGAGCCTCATATTAAAAAGGGAGAGAATTATGAGTTAAAAAAATTAACTTATAAGCAAATGTGGTATATATAGATTCCACTAATAAACCAAAAAATCGAGTCCCCAGTGAGAATGCTCTTACTGTTCTTTGTCAGCCCAGTCTGGACATCCGTTGAAAAGGCTCTTGTTTTCACGCTCACTTGTTTTATTTGCCATTAAATTTCTCTCGTCTCTGCAACAAATGTTCGCTTTTTTGTTCTTTTTTGGTGGCCATTTCATTTCCTGCCAGCTTCCTCATTCAACACCCTCCACCACCTCCCTCTCTCCTTGTTCCCCAAGCTGTTCATTTCTGTGTTCTAATTAGTGAAGCTGAGAGTTTGAGGAGAGAGAAAAAGAGGGTTTCTCTGGGTTGTTGCTTAGCTTCATGGGTTGCTTTTGGAGTGCTGCCAAAATCAAGGCTGCTGAAACTCCCCTCCAATCTTTTGATTGTAAGAACCTTTCTTTCTTACTTTCTCATTCCCCTTAAGTTTTCCGGGTTCCTTGTGCCTTGATTGATGTTTGCTTAATTCTGGTTAGTCATTGAGTTCCCTTGCAATTTGTAATCTTTTGCATTTGGGTATTGAAGAAAAAAGTATGACTTTGCAATATCTTTTGATGGGTTGGTGAAAATACTTGTTTATTCATGGATATAAGTCTTTGACTTTTTTGGAACCCCATTTGTGCCTTAATTCACATTGAGGGTTTCAGTGTCTATCCGTGGTGACTTTGTGGTTTTGTTAGACATTCCATTTGAAAGTTTTAACTAACTCAACTGGTAAAATTTTAACTAACTCATGGTCATTATGGCTCTTTTGGACAGCAAAAAGTTTGCATCTTTGTATGGTGTATCATACTATAATCTGCATGGGTTTGGACTGGGTTGATTCTTTTTACCCAATAACAACCCTGGGGGACATTCTGAAGCATTCAACTCTGTTTTCGAATGAATCAAACGCTTGGAGCAGATATTTTGGGGAGCTGATGTGTTAGGATATACTAGTCAAATGTGAACATGAACTGAAGAATTGACTGACTTTTGTTGGGGCAATTGCAGTTGTCTCAGTTGGGGAAAGCAGAAGGGTCCAATCTGAAAGGCTAAGCGTAAAATCAGAGGGTGAGATACTGGAATCTTCGAATTTAAAGTGTTTTACCTATAATGATCTCAGAGATGCAACCAAGAACTTTCGCCCTGATAGTGTGCTTGGAGAAGGGGGATTTGGCTGTGTGTACAAAGGGTGGGTTGATGAGCATACTCTTGCACCCGCAAGGCCAGGAGCTGGAAAGCTTATTGCCGTCAAGAGGCTTAACCAAGAAGGGTTCCAGGGTCACAAGGAATGGCTGGTGAGTATCCCTGTTAATATCTGTGGCTTGTCATGCTACTAACTCATAGGATATTGTTACTTAACCAATATGGATCGTTGTATTATGCATTGATATGCATTAGGTTAAAGGTGTACTGAGCTTGCCTGGTTGTTCTTTAAGCATCATTAATGATGCAGAAGGATAGTACCCAAATCTTGGATTGCTAATTGATTAATTAAGGGTATTTGGATAGTTGCTGAAAAAACGGAAGTACTCAAATATCCCCCCCCCCCCCCGACTGCTGAAAGCTTCAGTTCTGGTGCAATTGGCTTTCTATGCCAGTGAGTTAAGTAAAATGCCTTACTAAACTGTCCTTCTTTTCCTGTGGAGTAGCAGGTATTAGATGCTTTTTAAATATACAGGCCAACCAAACAACCTCTCTGCAAGGTAGGGCAAGGTTGTGTACGTCTGAAACCCCCATACCTCCCCAAAAGTGAACTTTGGTTATTGATTTGGTACCGCAATCTTGATTGAATTCTGGTTAGTTTAGCTAAGTAGTGAGCTGTTTTCTAGCACAACAATCCACTGGTCCATGGTTAAGGCTCAAGATAGCCTTGTTTCTATTTTTGGGGTTTTTATTGTTATGCTTAGAAATAGGGCAATGACTGTTACACGGGGGGAAATGAAATTGGCAATTGGGTTTTGCTCTTCTGGATTCCTCCATAGTTATTGACTTTATTTTTCCATTAAGTGTCAGCAATTGCATAGATTGAACTTGTTTATATGCATGTTTTGGAATGCAGACTGAAATCACTTACTTGGGGCAATTTCAACACCCTAATTTGGTGAAGCTAATTGGATATTGCTTAGAGGACGAGCACCACCTCTTGGTTTATGAGTTCATGCCACGTGGTAGCTTGGAGAACCATCTATTCAGGAGTGAGTTTAGCTTCTCATTATCTTGCTTTGCCTTTTCAACTTGTTATTCTTCAGTTCAATATGAAGAATGAGGAAAGCGTTGTTCAAACAGGGTCGCTTTATACTGAGCCTCTATCATGGAATCTCCGAATGAAGATTGCTCTTGGGGCAGCCAAAGGGCTTGCATTCCTCCACAGCCCTAATACAAAAGTCATTTATCGAGATTTTAAGCCTTCTAACATACTTCTTGATTCGGTATGTCAAGTCGCTGTATTAATTATGTGTCTTAGCTAGTGATAGCTATAAACTTTTCTTTTAAGGGACTTATGTCTTTATATGTTGTGTAGAATTACAATGCAAAGCTGTCTGATTTCGGTTTAGCTAAGGATGGGCCATTTGATGAGAAAAGTTATGTCTCTACAAGAGTTATGGGCACACACGGATATGCAGCTCCTGAATATGTGGCAACCGGTGAGATATGCTGACTTTTTTCTCTTAGAACCTTGATTATGTCTCATAAATTATAAGGGAAATTATTGAGCATTTTTCAGTCTATGTTGGAAGCCGCAGCAGATCTACTGACAAACTTACACAGGTGCTTGATCCTGTGGGTTTAGGCACAATGACCCTATTTTTATGTATGCATGGTTTGAAAAAGTTTGAAAGATCAGCCAAGTTATATGAGGACAACCCTGAAGCTCTAGGTGCATGTTTGTAGTAGTAATAATAGAACACACAACACTAATACCAACCACCATGGTCTGGATCTTGTTAAAGTAGAATTTGGGAACATCCAAATTTAGGCGACCTGACACTAAAGCAAATAAATAGTCGAGTAGTAGTGTGACATGTTGCTAGTCTATGATTTACCCTCCAAGTCCTAGATTCATCGATAGAATTGATGTTGAGCTCTCCTTTGATCCTTGTGTTACATATAAGGTTCTTGCTCTTTCAGGGTAATTTATAGTATTATCTTTATACTCTAACATAAAGTTTCTTCTGTGTTGTGAAGGCCACCTCACTACGAAGAGCGATATCTACAGTTTTGGAGTCGTTCTCCTTGAAATCATGACCGGGAAGCGTGTCTTGGACCCTGACCGGTGCTCCAAGGAGCAAAAGCTAATCAACTGGGCGCAGCCTTACCTTCGCAAGGGCAAAGTATGCAGGATAATGGATGCGAGAATCCAAGGCCAGTATTCCTCAAGCTCAGCAAAGATAATAGCCAACCTTGTAATGGAATGCCTATCAATAGACCCTAGATTTAGGCCCAATATGGATCAGATAGTCTCAACATTGGATCAACTCCCAGAATGTGGTGAAGATTTATACCCTGTCAATACTGAAGTAAAACACCGCTCCCACCGCGATGAGTTGAGCCAAGGGCGAAACCAGATTCGGAGACGTGCCATTGCCAACGAGTCTTGCAAGTTTGGAGCTCCCTATTCTCCTCAGATGAGGTCAGCTCCTGCACCGGTTTGCAGTTGACAAAAATATCTCTTCCTTTTTCGTTGTAATCCTGTGCTTTAGGTGTGCTCAAGGTGCTCCTTGTACAGTAACTTATGTGTCTAATCTACCATTTTTTTCCCTTGCCTCTCTTAGCCTGTTTGGGGGGTTCACATAATTTTGGAGGTGTTGTACTTGAGTTTGTGTTAAATGAATGACGTTGATGTCCGCATCTCTCAGTTTTTTGAGCCTTCCTGTTATTTTCTCAGTGTAAAATTTCTCAGTAAAATTCTACTTTTTTCATATTTTACTTTTTTGTTTTCACATTGTAAATTTGCCCTGCTTCGTTTGTCTTGGGTGAGATATTATGAATGAGAGGTAATGTTGGTCATATGAGACATGTATTGCCCTTTGTTCATCATTCATCAATGAGACCGCCGTTAATCTAGCCTGGTATCGTTGGCAATCCTAAAAAGATTGCAGCTTTGGCTTCTAGCAATAAATTTTGTGTTAAGATATCAGAAATATATCAAGTATTTGTTGGTCCGTTGTATTTTAATTTGTGTTACTTATATTGTAGAATCAGGTCTGTAAATTCGCTAACATGAAATCACATAGTTTTTATTTTATTTTATTTTATTTTTGGTGAAAATGGGACTATGAAAAATGGGGGTGAGTTTTGAAAAATTGAAGATTACTATCTAGTGTAGGTTTGTAGCTTAAATCTACCTAATAATTTATGTCTGAGGTAGAGAAAAGAACTGTCCATGGTAAGGGAATCCTATGTTATCTTTTTGATAGAAAGGGGTGAGGGTGGTTATATTAAATTGCTGTCAACGAAAGCATACATGTCTTCGGATGCATGATCAAGAACATCATCGGGAACATCCGAATCCCATATCTTGCCTTCTAAACAAAGGGGTTGTCTATGGGCAAGATCATGGGCTACCCTATTGCTACATCTCTTTAGAAATGACCATGAAACAAAATCAAACTATTTGACAAGGGAAAGAATATCTCTAACATAAAAACCTACGGCAGTGTCGTAAATTTGACTAGACTTGAGCATGTTTATCAAGGAGATGCAATCTCCTTCAATAATGATAATGCGTGCACCATACTCAAAGACAGATTGCACCGTACAAACAAGATCTAGATTCCTCTATCATTGTATTGGCGGGGCCATGACCGTGCTTAGCTCCAGCGAGGATCACATCATCATCCTGGTTGCGTAGAATGAATCCCCATCCCCAGGAAGTGTCATTGCCGACGGCGCCGTCAAAGTTAAGCTTGACGTATCCGGCTAGGGGGGCTCCAGATTGTTGCATGTTTGGTTGACACTAATGGGGAATCCTATGCTATCTACCTCTGATCCTTTTTGAAAAAATTACTTTACAATAAGGGCCTGTTCTTTTCGTGGGTCAATTCACTTTTACCCACTTCAATTTATTTCAAGCTACTTCAACCCATTTGAAAAAAAATACCAACTTCAACTCACTTCAACCAACTTCAACCCACCCCTTCATAATTCTAATAATTTGTAAAGCATCATGTGAGATTTAAGGTCTGTTGTTTTCGTAGGTAAATTAGGTGGGTAAAAGGGTGAAGTAGGCTGAAGTTGGTTGAGGTGGGTTAAGGTAGGTTGAAGTTGGTATTTTTTTTTTGGAAGTGAGTTGAAATAGGTTGAAGTGAGTTGATGTTGGTTGAATTTGATATATTTTTTACATGGTGGGTTGAGGTGGGTGAAAATAATGAGAATGTAATTAATGTGTGATAATTTATGAAGTTATCCAAATTT
>JACYFF010031956.1:100221377-100237505 GCA_017589665.1 Selenicereus undatus | reverse complement strand
ATGCATGTGAAGAGCACTGGACACAGTCACTCCCCCATGCACCAAATCTTGATAGGTAGCTATGCAAAATTGAGACTAATTTTAACCCTTTTTTACTGTAGGATTGTAGAAACTGTATCCCTCTTTTACAGTATCAATAATCACAACACCAAATTTCTCAGTATAATTTATGTGCAAAACAACATAAAAACACAACAGTTATTATTGTACTGTAATCTTGAAATTGTGGATCCACATATGGTTGTTTGGCAAATCATCATTTTTTTGGGTATAAAAATCAGTACAAATTTTGAGACTTTAGAATTCAAAAAATAAAAAGTGAAGAAAGATTTATATCTTTGGTACTATCTTTTAAGATAATTATAAAACTTTTTTGTTTTTATAACAAAGGTAAGTATGAACATCTAAAAAGCCCTTCTCTCAAGGGCTCTTCATAGATTATTCTCATGAAAGATACAGAGAAGGGTCGTATGAGGGATCTGACTCCACACCAAATAACCGTATTTTTGCTAGCTAGTCGACTGCACAATTATCTTCAGTAAAAACATGATTGATAATAACTTTGTTGCAATTTTGAAGTAACATCGGATATCTTGTATCAGCACTTGGATTTCTCATGACACCTGGATATTTTCTTTCAATGCTTAAATAAGGATCTTGTTATCACCTTTAATATGGCTTTCTTTGTATCCTGCTTGTACCATTGCCTTAACTTCTTTTTTCATAGTTGTTGATTCTGCTACCAAAACTGATGCGCTGCCCAGGTTCAATGTTGCCGTTTGAATGAATCTTGCTTCCCAATTGCAAATTATTAAACGACTCGTTGCTCTGCAATATGATCGGGATCTATCAAAGTTGATTTTGATGAATCCTGCTTGTGGTTTCCGGGAGGAGTTTTGACAGCTAGAGGTTGAAGTATTTGGTTGTGGTGGATGGAAATTTTGCGAGTTTGTCTCTAATATGCCATTCAGCACTGGCTTTGTTTTTCTCTTCTCAAGATGATAATTGGATTGGGTGTTTTATCGCAAACCACCTTATTATTTCTGGCTTTCCAAATACTCGATAGAAGTGCATCTACTCTATCCAATTTAAATACGTTCAAAGTGAACATTTGCAATATTCCCCTTTATGAGCCTGCCAAACGAGTGGTATCAATTGCCAGCCCCCACATGCATGAATTATAAAATTATGTTATAACTTGTGAATTGCATGTCAGTTCTGGTCTACCGCCTACAGCACTGTAAAGCCTACAATATAACACATGCATCCCAGACTCCCTCCCCTTCCCAAAAAAGAATTTTTTTAAAAAAATCAATTTAAAAATACAAAATTAATAAATAGAGAAAAACGTGAAAGTTTATTTTCTTGTCAATAGTTGAAGTCCACTACCTCTGGTCAGATATGCGTCCCGGGCTTTTCTTATTATTATTTTTAAAAAAACAATGGACAGGCCATATGAAGATGACTCCTGTTCTCTGTCAACGAGGAATATCAATAAACACTTAGGCCTGTATTTGCCAAAAAAAAAAAAGAAGAAGGAAAAAAAAAAAGACCATAAGACTTGTTTGGAAAGTGGAATTTTGTTAAGTTTTTTATATATCAATTGGGTCATTAAAAAATAGTTATATATAAGCTCAAATGAGGTTCTAATTCAAAATTAATTGGCAATGGATGGAGTAACTCATAAGCTTACATATATATTCTCAAACCCTTAAGCAAGGACTCGAGCTCGAATTCGAGTCTTATAAATGAAAAAAAATCTGTAATGGGAGAGTTTTACCTCTTATTAAGCCAACAGTAACTCGACTTCAATGAGCTCTATCCCTAATTAGGTCAACAATAATTAGACTCCAATAAATGGAGGATTCAAGACCTAAAAAAATATATACATATTCAAACCCTTTAATCTTATTAATGTGAGACAATCAAGTTTTATACTCCAACACGCCCCCTCACGTGTGGGTACTAACAAGACCCAACACGTGTATACAATTTTAATCAAATGTGGACAGAAGCAAATCAAGATCGAGTAACCCACTCTGATCCCATGTTAAATTTTTTAGGCAAAATTTAGCAAATACAATTTTGCCTATCATTGTGTCTAGGACTAGCAAAAATCTGTACCCAAATTTGTCCCACCCGGAAAATACCAGATACAGTTATCAAATTTATGTTCGAATTTAAAATTCAGACAATCGGACATGTCCAAATTTAAATCCGGATCGGGTCCGGGTTTAGATATTCGGGTTTGGGTTGTCCGGATTTTTGAACCATTTTGAGTTCGGACAAATTCGGATAATCGGACAACCGGGAATGGTTTGGACAAATTCGGATAATCGGACAACCGGGTTCGAATATCAGACAACTATGTTTATATGTAATTTTAGTCCAAATTCTTCAGAAAATTTTATAAAAATAAATTCGGATAACCGGGTTCAGACATTAAAAAACCGGGTTCGGCTTCGGTCACACAACATTTCGGTCAAAATGTCTTAAAATCATATCACAAATTCGGACATTCGGACAACCGGGTCCAGGCATCGGACATTCGGGACCGGGTTCGGGCCTGATCAAACTGTCCCATTTGTAATCTGAATAGGGTTCGGGTATGAAGTTTTTGTCCAAATGTCCGATTTATCCGAGCCCGAATTGACCCGGACCCGAATTTTTGCCAGCCCTAATCATGTCATGTATGTGTCGTGGCTCTTTCTTGTTCTTCTCATTCATTAATTGCATGACAATTACATGATTATATACTCAAACTCAAACTCTAATCCTAGTTGGCTTAGCTAGGAAAGAAGTTACAAGAATTGAAAATAAAATGTTACAAGACATCCTAAATATAATATATTAAATATCATAATATTCTATTCCTAACATTTCCCCTCAAGTTGGGTCATGTAAATTGATCATGCCCAACTTGCCTTTTGAGATGCTGAAATTACTTATTTCCCAGTAGCTTGGTAAATAGATCAGCAAGTTGGTGTTGCAAAGTCACATGCATGAGAGTGAGGAACCCACCCACTAGTTTTTCACGAACGAAGTGGCAATTTAGCTCAATATGTTTGGTCATTTCATAAAATATTAGGTTCTTGGCTATATGCAGGGTTGTTTGGTTATTGCAGAAAAGCTTCATGGCTTATCAAGAAAGATACCCAAGGAACTTAAAAAATTTCGTATCCATGAGTTCACTAGTAGCCATAACCATATTCCTGTATTCGACTTCTGCTGAAGATCTGGATACGGTTGCTTGCTTTTTGGTCTTCCAAGAGATGGGTGAGCCCCTGAGAATGACAAAGAATCCTGACAATGACCGTCTAAATAGTAGACAACTTCGCCACGTGACATCTTCTAATTCGCTATCTCCATCAAGTAGATGAAGTTGCACATTTAATCAACAACATGGGCCCCATATCTTTTGTGGGCTTGTCTATATTTGAGCTCAAATATTGGGTTTTTAATCCCAAATTTAAGGCACCACAATAACAAAAATTAATGTAGGCCAACGTACATTTGGGTAGGATGGAATTTGGGTGTTATTGTAGATGCTCTAATATCCTTTAAAAGTTATTAAGTGAACAAATAAAAAAAGATTAAGGCATATACTTACAAACTAGTTACGTTTAAGAATTTTTTATTTTTTTTTGGGCTGAAAACTATTTTATGATGGAGATTTAATTTGACAATTGAAGTAATATAGAAATAAATAAGATATAGATTAATCCGGCAGTGAAATTTTATAATAAGTTTTCATGAGATTGTTGGATAAACGATAAACTTAAAAAATTTAAAGTGATTTACCAAACACAAATCGATAAATTAGAGAAAACAGACATTAGAATTGGTTCTCTAGTCAAACAATGAGAAATTCAACACTAATACCTGGTCAGATACGAAAGGCTCCCTTTTATCAATAAATAAATAATGGACAGGTCATATGTATGTGTTAGCCCATAAATATAAGCCTTTGAGGCTTGTTTGGCGAATTGGGTGGAGGGAGAAAAACTTAATATAAACACACCCAGAAATCAATCAGAAGGCAAATTGCAGAGAGAAACTGATCAGATCAGATCAGATCAGATCAAAGGGTCAGTATTGGATCATGGGATTGTTCGAGGTTTTGGTGATGGAGGCTCATGGTCTTCCCAATCATGATTTCTGGCGTATGTTTTTTCTTCCCTTTGTTTACAATAATTAATTGTTTCTTCAACTGTTTTTTCTTTTTTTTGGATATGTAAATTGTATGTATGTATATATCAGGAAGAATCGAACCCTAATTTCAGCACCCTTTAATGAACCCAAAGCATTAATTCTTCGCTCTTTTTCCAACTGAGGGATTTCTCTTCTTTTTTTTTTTTTCTGATTATTTAGTTGGGCATAGTCCGAGCAATAATAAAGAAAGATAATATAGCTGCTAGACAGCTCAAAACAGCAACCAGTACACCCTAAAAACTAAAAATCAAATATAACTCGATTCATAGAGTTTCAACACACACAACAACTAAAATAATCACCTATTTGCCGGGAGAGGAAGGATAAAAATGAAGAAAAAAAAATTATTTTCATAATTAGGTTGCCAAATTAAGGATTGATGCCACAATTCTTTTTAATATTTTTGAAATTAGTAAAGCCTTTCAATTTATTTCTCAATCCTTCATACTTTTTTTTCCCCCGATTAAATAGTTATCAAAGATAAGAAGAAAGTTCTAGTATTTTTTCATTTCTTGCTATGTATCCTACCTTCTAATTTATATGCATACACTCTTTCTACCCCCAAAAAAGAAACCCAACAAAATTGGGGAGCTACAAAAAACATGCATGGGAAAATATTTTGATGATCTTCAACCATTAAGGGGTAATTTAATTAAAATCAATTAAAGAAATATAAAATAAAATAAAATATTAAAAAAATTCGTAATTTAATTTATGAAGCAAGTTGGAATGATGGGTTACCACTCTCACACAAGTGCTGTAAGACATGGTCAAAGTTAAATACTTATCTCGCTTTTTCTTTCAAGTTTCTATCTAGTAGTGTAATTTTCTCAAATATTTTTTAATTTAACTATTTTTCATCCTTTTATTCTCCTTATTTTGGGTTTAATGTTCCCCATTTGATCAGATAAAATGGATCCATATGTCGTGGTGCGTTACAGAGGCCAAGAGCGAAAGACTAGTGTTGCAAGAGGTTTGCTTTCTAAATATTATTACTCTTTTCGTTTGTGATTTAAGAGTCTATTTAAAATAAAAATTTAAGTGATATGTGATTTAAGGTTATCATAATGAATAATGTTTCTCAACTAATTACTAGTATCGTATTAAGTTTAACAACTTATTTACAAGATATTAGACGAATCTAACTTCAACTTACCTAATTCAATATCCGGTTACTTGGTTAGTAAGAGTAAGGTAAATATTAGTAAGTTGTCAAAGAATTGATCAAATTAAATCATTAGCCAAAACCCCATCTAATGTAATTACTTTTATTGGGAAGAGGTGGGGTTTACATGCTTAATTGCATTAGACAATTGAATTGACGGGAGGATTATTAGGTTAATTAAAATAGAAGAGTGGATGAGCATGCAGGACATGGTGGAAATCCAAAATGGAACGAGAAGCTGACATTGAAGGCGGAGTATCCAGGCTCAGGAGGTGACTATAAGCTCCATCTTAGGATTATGGACAAGGACACCTTCTCCTCTGATGATTTTCTTGGCCAAACTGCGTAAGTCCTCCCTTCATTGTCTGTTTGCATAAACTAATCTTTGATTATGCTCGATAAATAAGTTGAGATTCGGTTGATCCAATAACTTAACCAGTCCGGTTTATTAATTTACAGATGGATTGGATTAACTAGTAGGTTTATGAAGTCTAATTAAATTTCGCATGATGTTTCCTATGAGTCAGCAATAATTGAATTAGGTTCGTCAATATATGTGTCTTTCTGTAAATTCAAAAGAAACTTGAGCTTGAGGTGGAATGAAGTCAACATGCTACTTGTTTAGTTGTGCATGGTACGTTAGTGGGGTTTTTTTTTTTGGGGGGGGGGGGGGTTAGGGGTGTTGGAGTATGAAAATGGATGCCGTCCCATATTGATAAAATGAAATAATATAAAGTGTGTTTTGTTCCACATTGATTAAACTAAAGGGTTTAATTGGCTTTAAGTTAAAACCTCTTTTGAGCTTATATGCATGGCTCTTTGTTTATGACCTAATTGATATATAAAATTTAACTTGCTATCAGAGCGGGTTGCTCGATCTTAATTTACTACAGTCCCCGTTTGATTAAAATTTTATGCACATGTTGAGCCTTGTTAGCTCACACTTGAGGAAAATTGTGTACACGTGTCAAGCCTTGTTAGTAGCTCACATTTGAGGAGGCGTGTTGGGGTATGAAAGTGAGTATTATCTGACATTGATAAAATGAAAGAATACATAAGTAGGTGTTGTCCCACATTAATTAATATTAAAAGCATTTTGAACATGTATATAAGCTTGCGAAATACTCTACTCATTTTCAATTGGTTTTGAGTTGTAACCCTATTTAAATTTATATGCATGATTCTTTGTTTATGACTCAATTGATATACAAAATCTAACACAGGTATTATATTATAAAAATGAAAGTCTAATAGGACCAAGCACACCAGTAAGTGGTACAACTACACAAATTTGCACCGGGCAAAACCATCTCATGCTTTAAAAAATCTATAAGACATTGAAATTACAGTCAAGTGCCTATAATAAAGACCAAGGTAAACTTGCAACGATAATTTGGGGTCTCTAGGTTGAGAATTAGCTAAATTGTCTATTTATCCATCAATTTATGACAATTGGCCCATTAGTTTATTTTGATATTTGTTGATAAAAAGGAATTATATTGGGATATAGGATATATGTGGAAGACCTGTTGGCTCTTGGGGTGGAGCATGGAAGCTATGAACTTCGAACGACCAAATATAGAGTCGAAAATTTAGACGGAACTTACTGTGGTGAGATCAAAGTTGGTGTCAAGTTCATCTCACAGGTACGTCATTTGTTATCCTATGTATCGCGCATACTCTACAAATATTCCACAAATTTTACTTGTAAAGTTTTCTTTTTCAGAAAAATATAAAACATGATCTTTTTGGTATACATAACTTTTAAAATTACATCCTTTTAAGAGTATAATATATTCAATTAGCATAAAATCAATTTTAGGTCGAATACTCCCCTTGGAAAGAGTTGAGTGATAAATGCTTGGGCTTGCACGCCCCCCTCCAAAAAAAAAAACAAAAAGGAAGTTAAAATCATCTCTTGCTTCCTTATATTTTCTACTTCACCTATTTCAAAATAATAGTCTCACCTAGGTAACGAAATTTTTGGAGAAATATCAATAAATACATTATTTTTAATTAACTTGAGAAGAGAGAAGAACTATATTACTAATAGAAGTTAAAACTGACTTCATTTTGAGACTTTTGCAAATAGATTAATGGACTTTATTTTGAAACGGATAGATATATCTTATTGAGATACGGTTAATTATATATAAATTAAAGGGAAGGGCAATTGATGGAGTTTGTACATTGGATATGACAGGGAACAATGGAGGAGCAAGAGGAATTTGGAGGGTGGAAGGACAGCTATGATGGCTAGTTTTATCTTCGTCTCCAACTACACATGTGATTGTTTGTCTTGGAAAGTGAGTGCTAAGATACAGAATTATTGTCTCTATTTCAATTATACAGTGGGTACATGGTTGTATTTTGGTAGGTTTGCTCTATTGCTCCCTTCATGTAAATCCTCATGTGGCTAAGATCTAGTAGCACATATGGCACGAGTGCTTTTGCTTCAACTTAAAGGCTAGGTTTTGAGTTCCAGTACTCATAAGTGCCTAATATGTGAGGTTTGTTCATGTGGGTGAACAATTGGCTTCGATCTGATCCTTGCAGCCCCCCTTCTACCGTTCAAGGTCCATTAGAATGTCCTATATAGAACTCATGCTGTGGAAGGTTGTAATCGCTCTGTAATGTTGAATAAGTTATCATTACAGAGGATGTGAATTGTGAAAAAAACCTTACCAAGTTTAAGATTCTCTAATTTTATTAAGAGATTCCTCCTTGTTTACTCTCTCTTTTTAGGTCGAAATAATTTGTGTACAAAAATTATAGAGACAACATATATATAATAAAAAAATAATTTATTTTGAAAGAGACCTTTTTTTTTTGGGAGATCGAAAGAGACTTAATGTCTCATTGGCCCACATGTTGCTTCTTGCACATTATCTCAACCATTTACATGATAAATTATATTTTAAGCCGGTTTCACTTAAACATATGCTAAAAAATTACATGTAAAAGTGTCATGAGAAGCTGCTGTCTATAGGGTTTTGAAACACAACAACTTCAACAGCAACACATAGGATGCCATGATTCAGTTTTTACCTCTTGTAGTCTTCCTTATATTCCATTGTAATTGTCTTAATGAATTTTTGCAATCCTAGAGTTATTTTCAACCGGTGTTTTTCTTATTATTTTGTTATATGATATAACAAAAAGAATTAAAGAAACAATTTAAGGATTTAAGAAGATTTCTTCTAGTTGAGATTCGTCAAAATTCAAGTTAGTCATACACTTGAATTAAAAAAACGTTCTAGTCATCTTTAATGAGATTAGTATTCAATTTTTTTTAAAAAGAAAAATTAGACACAAGAATTTTTATTTTATTGCCAAACAAAACAATATTGTGATAAAGATTGCCACTTGGACCCATCGTCCCGTGGGTTCAGCAGTAAGGGATGATGAATTTTACCTGCAAGGTAAAGGGTTCAAATCCTCCAACTGTCGCGGCGCTTGGGGAGGCATCCTGTTGAGGAAGCTCTCAGCTGAAATCCTGCCCTTGGCTTGGGGTGAGCCCGACCCCCAGTTTAAAATTTCTTGACCAAAAAAAAAAAAGACCACCACTTGAGTCCAACCTAACAAGAGATATATTATAATATATAACTCGTCCTTGATGTTCAAAAGGATTAAGAAAGGGTCATTATTTCCAAGTTAAACCTCACAATGATAACTCACAAGATGTCCAACTTACTCCCCCCATGACATTTTTTTTTTGGTAAATGGGTAAGTACATACATACTTTAGGTAGCCCTTCTCTCAACGGATCTACATAAGTAATCATCATGGATAATGCAGGAAAGCTTAGGGGATAGGGAAGTGTAAAAGCCAAAATCACTCTTAAGCTGCAGTCCCCTCTTAGCGATCCAATCAGCGGCCATATTGCCTTCCTGAAATACATGAGAAATTGTGGCGTAGGTGAAATAAGTTAGCATTGTTCTAATATCGAGGACCAACATCTGAATCCGCCATGGAATACGAATATCACCCTTAATTGTCTGGATGATGATCCGATTGTCTCCCACAATAGAGAGGTGCTTCATACCAGCATCTATGGTGGCTTTTAGGCCATTGCATAAATTAAGCCGTAGCTTCATATATTAGAATGGGTGCAGCATACATAAATCTAGACCGAGCTTTTATGAAGTGTCCTTTGCTATCTTGCAGTAGATGGCCTGTTGCTACACCAGCTGGAGACAAGCTACCATCGAAGTTGAGTTTAATGATACCATCAAGAAGAGGGCTCCACCCAATTGTGCGGGTGGAAGTAATTGAAGAAGGACGATAGAGAGATGAATATATATGAGGTGGAAAGAAGTGGGGATCGGTGTCGTAGTTTCCATTCCGCCCAGTTACGTTTAGTTGAATGAGTGCGCACATTGGTTGGGGCAAAGCATTTTGAAAAACGAGAACACAGCAATCTTAGGGATGGTAGTCCGACACTGGTAGTACCACTCATGTCGAGTATCACATATGGAATGGTGTAGCATTGTGAATGGAGGATGGGGAATCCAGCCATGTAGCGCAACCAAATCCCAAACTCGAACAATAAATGGGCAAAGAGCAAAAAGGTTTCCAGTGTCTTCAATTTGAGCTAAACAAGCAGGACAAATAGGGTCGATTTGCAGCCCTCTATGCATCAAGGTGCCCTAGGAGGGGAGTGCCTTGTGGAAAAGCTGTCGAAGAAAATTTTGAATTTTTGACAGAACATCCAACTTCCATATCTCCCCCGGGACATGCCATGGTCTCGGACCATTAAAACAAAGTTCTCGATGTAAACACGAATTTGAGCAATCCTAGTGCAATGATTGAAAATCTAAGGATATGTGCCACCGACATCTTAGCCTAATGGTTTAAGGTTGAAATCCTAGTGGTACATTAGGTCTTAAGTTCAACTCTGCCATACCCTGTTTTACTGTATTGCTCTATGTGATTGATTCGATCATCCCTCAAAAAAAACTAGAAGAAAGTAAAGTGTCTTAAATCAATCTTACAATTCACATATTTAGGGCATGTTCTTTTTGTTGGTCCTTTTCAATTTACCAACCTTAACTTGCTTCAACTCACTTTAACCCACTTCAATAAAAAATACCAACTTCAACCCACCTCTTTTAAAATTTTATTCTCACTATTTTAACCAACTTAAAAAAATATACTAATTTCAACCTATCTTAATACACTTTATCCTTTTACCAACCTCAATTTATCAATGAAAAGAACAAACCCTTAAAATTAAAATTTAGGTACATTAGGCTATGTTCTTTTCGTAGGTCAATTTTAAAATACTAATCTCAATCTACTTCAACCCACTTCAACTTACTTCAACCCACTTCAACCTACTTCTACTATTTTAACCAAATTTAATTCATCATATAAAAAACTCAATCCACTTTGGCCATGTTTGGCAAAAAACTTTGTTGGTGCAAAAAGAGCTTTTTGGGGGTATTAGCTGTTTGACTCTGATCAAAAAACTCTTTGGGGTATTTAGTTGATTAGCTTTTTAAATTAGCTTTTTATACCCAAAAAACTGTTTTACAAAAAGCTCATTGGGATAGCTTTTTCAAAGAACTTTTTGATATTTACTATTATAATGACCATATTAACCTTATAATTTGGACAAATTTACATTGCATGTCATTCACAAATGATATTCCCAAATGTTGGATGCTTATACTTTAAATTTTTTAATTTATTTTTTTTCTTTTTTGAGACAAGAGTTGTTAATGGTCATGATGTTGAAGATAATGCTTTTAATTTTAATACTTTAATTTAACAAATGATTTATGTTAGTTAGTCTTATATGATATATAAATATTTTTTATATCACATAATTTCAATTGCTATTGAAAAAGAAAACATTTAACATTAAAAATATATTTTGATGATAAGTACTAAAATTAGAAAAAAGTATACACGTAATTTTATATATCACATTAGTCTTAATTCATAATTCATATCGAAAAGAAAAATAAATATCCAATGAAAAATTATTTTGTTCGAAAAATAATGAAATTGAGTAATGGGTATAAGTGAAATTTTATCAAATAGCTTTGTTAGAAATAACTAACTTCACCGAACACTTTTTTCACAAATAGCTAATACAATCAGCTAAATTAAACAGTTAATACAATCAGCTAACAGCTAATGCAATCAGCTAACAGCTAACAGTTAACAGTTAACAACTAATTACCAAACAAAACCTTTAACCTACTTTAATTTATTTTAACTTATTTTAACTTATATTAATCTATTTTATTCTTTTACCTACTTTAATTTACACCGAAAAAAAATAGGCCTTAATCTTGATTACTGTTTTTAGGCCGCCACGACAAGTTTGTTGAAATCGTCAACTTTTCAATTATCAGCCCAACATCTCCTCCCAAAATCTGACACTTGTCTTTTGTTTTTTGCCCGGGGGGGGGTGGGGGGGGTGGGGTCCTCTCTAGTTGACAGACTTGACTGGTCATGCTCATAAAAAGCTGACTTCTTCTTCGTCTTCTTCTTCGTCTTCTTCAGGGTACACAATTACTCACCATATATATTTTCACTTCTTAAAAACCAAAGGTACATAGCAGCGCAGATTATTGGAGAGAGAAAATCAGATCAAGTTTGATAATGGGATTGCTGGAGGTTTTGGTGATAGAGGCTCATGATCTTCCCAGCCATGATTTTCTTCGTATGTTGTCTAACTTCATCTCTCTTCAATCTTGTCTTTTTAATTTTTTTTATTTTCTATTCGTTTTTTTAGCAGATGGATCGGAATATATTTCTCTTTTCTTTTTACTCTTGTTATTATTGCTTGTTTACTTCCTTCAGTCTTTCATCTTTCTTTCGATCAAGAGAAGCAATCCCCAAATGTTTTTATTTTTATTTTTATTTTTAGATTCATTAGTTCAATCAATTCAATTTCTCTTCCTTTCTTGCCTTTTTGGATTTTACTCTAATCTTTTTTTTTGGGTGCGCGAGAGAGTTTTTATTAATTAACAACCAATCGAGGTCTTACTAAGAATAACAGAAGTTAACACTATTTGTCTTAAATATCAAATTTGCAGCAAACTATTTTGAAATTTGAAATATTAGCAATTGTAGCTTTCTAAGCTAAACAACCCCCCCCCCCTTTGGCTTGATTGGAAAGTTTAACCTAGCATTATTGTTGGATTTTAAATTTTTTTTTGGTGCATAATCAGACAAGATGGACCCCTACGTCGTGGTGCGTTACAAAGGCCAAGAACGGAAGACTACTGTAGCAAGAAGTAAGTGTTTTTGCTTTGTTTCTATCAATTCGAATTTGAGCTTATTGGAATATGAAAGTTGGTATTATCTTATATTGATAAAAATACAAAATTTATGAAAGTGGGTGCTGTTTCACATTGATAAAATTGAAGGGCTTGAACATGTATATAAGCTTGTGAGTTATTCCACCCATTATCAATTGGTTTTGGGACGGAACCTCATTTGAACTTTTATACAAGACTCGTTTGTTGAAAGTCCAGTTAATATTTAAAATTTAACATGGTATCAGAGCAAAGTTGTTCGATCTTGATTTGTCACTATTTTCATTTGATTAAAATTGTGTGCACGTGTTGGGTCTTATTAGTAGCCCACACGTGAGGGGCGTGTTGGAGTATGAAAGTGGATATTATCCCATATTGATAAAAATACAAAGAATATGAAAGTGGGTGTTGTTCTACATTGATAAAATTAAAGGATTGAGCATGTATATAAGCTTGTGAGTTACTCCATCCATTGCTAGTTGATTTTGGGACAGAACCTCATTTGAACTTGTATAGATGACTTGTTTGTTGAAAGTCCAGTTAATATCTAAAATTTAACAGAACTGATAATACTAGCTTGAGTTGTATATTATAATTGCTCGATCATGAGTAGTGTTTATATCTATCAATTAGAATTGAAAATTATGTATTTTTATAAAATTTTAATTGTATCTTTACAATAAAGTTAAGACTCAAGAGTGGATTGTATTGTATAGGACAAGGTGGGAATCCAAAATGGAACGAAAAGTTGAGCCTAATGGCGGAGTATCCAGGCTCAGGGAGTGATTATAAGCTCAATCTTAGAATTATGGATAAGGATACCTTCTCTTCTGATGATTTTATTGGCGAAGCCACGTAAGTTGCATTTCTTTTCATCTTCATCATTAACTCAATTAATTAATTCATCTAGATCATTAACTTAATTCATTAACTCAATGGCATATTGCGTACCACTTTTTAGGTAATGTTATCATACACCTATGAGTATGTACTCTCACTTATTAAGTATACATATTTTTTAACTTATAGTTATATTTAAACAAATTTTAATATGTGTACACATTTGGAAAAAGCATGTTTGGAAATTGGGATGAGTTTATGGGTGTGGATTAAATTTAATTGAAAAAGACACATATAGCAAATTCTAAATGATATCGATTCGTTGCTTGTAGTGTAATACTACATTGAATTGGTCAATGAGCATATATGTGATGGGCTCAAACTTAAATTGAAGAGGATTAAATTGGCCCATTGGTTTGATCAGTACAAGTTTGTTTAATTAGTTTGATATTTGTTCTCCTTAGTAAAATTTGAATTTTAGTATTATAAATGGAAAAAATCTGTGTTGGGGGCTTTTAGCGTTTACGAGTATAGTTTGATTTTGACTAGCAAAGGGGGTGAACATCTAAGAAAATGATCCATTTTCTTGTTACTAATACATTGATTAGCAAAAATTAAATGTGAGATTTTACATCAAAATTATGAATCTTTTTATTGTTTTTTTAAATCTCTCTCTATTGTACATATACATATGTATATATATACAACAGGATATATGTGGAAGATCTGCTGGCTCTAGGGGTGGAGAATGGTAGCTATGAAATGCGAACAACCCAGTACAAAGTAGAAGGTTTCGATGGAACTTACCGGGGTGATATTAAAGTTGGTGTCAAGTTTATCTCCCAGGTATACATATGATTATGCCTACTTCTTGATGGTTTTACTTAGGAATTCCCACTAAGAATTCTTTGCAAATTAATTTAAACAAAGAGTCCTTTTAAATCCTTGTTCTTGTTTTCTTATCGAAATCTCAAGTGTCCAAGTGATCTTTTTCAACTGCTAAAAAAATTGCAAAATGAAGACACAGTTGAATTTTGGTAGTATATTATAATTTTAAGAAGAAAAAAAGAACTCAATCTGGGTTTATGGACCTGTGTTGCCGAATGCAGTATTTTTTTTTTAAAAATCCGCCCCTATTTTTAGTATCTCCTTCCAAAGAAAAATCAAATTTCTTTAGTACAAATTATGTCACGTTATTAGATGATTTTGTAGACACAAGTTTACGATAAAATCGTTGGATAAGTGTGAAAACAAATGGGTGGACTTACACTAGCTCACTATTTCCATCCTATAGTCTTAGACCTAACCCTACGAACGTGTCACGTATAGGTGCTTCTTTGGGTCTAATTTATCTATAATTTACTTAAGAGGTTGTATAAAAGAGGTAATACTTAATGGCTAGTTAGACTGACGTAGTTGATTTGAAAAAATTGTGGATTTCTTGATATTTATAGGACACATTAAATACAAATAAATTAAAGGAGAAGGATAATTAATGAACTTTGTTTGTTGGATATTACAGGGAGCAACGAAAGAGGACGAGGAGGAGTTTGGAGGGTGGAAGGACAGCTGTGATGACTAGTCTGATCCTTATTTTCAAGTGTATTTTTTGTCGTCTTTAAGGTGCGAGAAAAATGAAAGATTTTCCATCTTTTTATGTTTAGAAATTATCATGAAGTCAATAGAAATTTCATGGACCTATCCTTCTCTTCTTGGTCGTCCCTTGCATTGGACATGAACCATTGCTTGAAGTCATCTCCAGTTAGGGAAAAATTGACTCCCTTATTTCTCAAAAAGGCCCACACCGCCATGGCTTCTGGACACCGCCTCAGGATGTGGTTCATGTCTTCAAACTCTGCTGGTCATGCTTGGCAACTTGGATCAGCGCTGTAGTGCCTCTTTATTCAGTTTGCATTGGTGAGAGCTTGTCCGAAATGACAAGCCAGGTGAACATACATACGCGTTGCGGGACATGTAATTTCCATATCCATTTCCAATTTGATCGAGGGGGGTTTCGGGCCTCATCCCTTACAATCATCAATGCAGATTTGATATTGAAGTGACCCCTCTTGCTTGCCACCCAATACAGATTATCCCCTACCTCTTCATGGATAAGGGAGAAGTAGGCTATCCGTTGAATCACAGAGGTAGGGAGGAACGGGGCAAACTTGTGCCATTCCCATCCATGTTGATAATCCCAATATTCACACACAAATTTATGGCGTTGATCCTCCGGGATCACCTGATTTGCTAATGCTATAAGTTGCTATCCATTCACTCAGCAGTGCACCCAAAACTTTGTCTGCCTTCCATTTCCTATTGCATGACCTACTCCACGATTCATGAGATCAAGATTTTTCCTGATCCCTAGCCAAGCATTGGAGCTATTATGAATGAGTGTTGGTTTTGACTCTTGGTCCCCTTTAAAATATTTCTTGCATAATCACTACAAAAACGCTGCGGATTCCCGACGGATAAAGCGATGCGTAAATTGGACATCAGAAAATATCAGAGAATCAGACGGAAAAGCAGGCAGGGCCCGGTAGACGGCAGGTTTTTCGAAGGAATTTCCGACGGAAAGCCTTTCCGTCGGAAAATCCGTCGGTTAATTTTTATGGATCTCGAGGCGAGCTTCCG
>JACYFF010031956.1:100170337-100207626 GCA_017589665.1 Selenicereus undatus | reverse complement strand
ATTTCACACTTCACATACTTAAATAAAAATTAAACATACTTAACATATTTAAACATTTCAACCGAAAATTCAAGGCACTACATATTATTTGTAAAAATAAATGTAATCAAACATCAAACACAAATGAAATTATTACTTCGTACTTCATTCAAATAAATAAATCCAAACCAACTTAATTACATATAATACAATTCACATACTTACAAAAAGTTAATATATATCACAAAGCAAACAAAATATAAACATACTTAAGAAATTTAAAGTATTTCCTAAGACAAAATACATTACACATGTGTAATACACTTCAACATTTCATAATAATTACATAATAATTAGAAATGTACATATTTATCATATTTTGTTCCACTTATTCAAATAAATACACTTCACAAATGAAATTAAAATTGAACATAATTTACATCTATATGTTATGAACAAATAAATTTCATATTAAACCAACCAAATCATATCAAAAATTAACTACGTTTCAAAAAAAAGCATATTATTCACATATTCACAAAAATTAATATACACAACAAATCGAAAAAAACACGCACTTAACATTATTAAACCATTTACCAAAACGAAACATATATTAAATTAGAATTATTCCACATATTACACATGTTGTTTAATTATTGAGAACAACATATGTCAAATATTAAATTAGAAATACATAATACTTTTTCCTTATCATAAAAAATTCTCACAACACCTCAAATACAACAATTAAAGTAACTAAACATATATGCCAAAAATAATTAATTTCACATAATAATATTATTTTTCTAATTAATATCATTAAACAACAATCACAAATGAAACCACCGATTTCACACTTCATCTAATTAAACAAAACCAAACGAAAAAATTACCAAATATGAAGTTACTTACTAAACTTATATTACTATATACTTAGCATAAATACATAAATTCATAAAAAAAACAACAAAATCAAACATACTTTAAAATACATACATGGTTAACGTATTTAATATTTTATAATGAGGGAACTCATTTTTCTTAAATTATTCACATCAATAAAACATATTACACATGCTTAACATACTTAAAAATTTAAAATAACAACCTAAACAAACATACTTTCATATAAAAATTCACAAAAATGAATATAATTTTAAAGTTTTAAAGCGAAACAATTCTACTAACCTTCAAGCGCTGAAAATTAAACGGATTACCGGCGGCGACAGGCGGGGGGGCGGCGGCGACACGGCTGGGACGGTCACATTCGAAAAATTTAAAACGTACAAAACATCAATTAACTTAACTATTTCAACTTTAAACAACATATTAACAAAAAAAATAACTTACCGATTACAAAAGTCTTCAACCTTCAGTCCCTCTCTTCCATCCCTTCCTCTTCGAGACCTTCTGTCTCTAAATTTTGCAAATGCTTGCGAAACAAACCCCTCCCCAAAATTTAAAACCTGTAACGCCCCAATAATACATAAATCATAACTGTATTTACCTACCTAAGCATAACACCAAGAAATCCATGAATAGGCGTTACCGCCGTCCGCAAGGACAAGGCTTCGCTTGAATATGAAAATTTAGCCATAAAATCAAAGTTTATCTTCAAAGGGTAAACACGTCCATTCAAACCATTTAATTATATACAGGAATGATTCTAACTTCTCCGGGTTACATTAAGGTTATAACAACATACATAACTCAGTTTAAATATACAGTTGTAACCCCAAAACATGTTGCAGTTCAAATATACAGCTGGAACACCAAAATGCACCACAATGCACCACAAAAAGGCATGAAAACATCTTAGCACTTCCATCCGCTAATCATATGGACGGTCCTGATTTATTTATACCTTCAGCCTCCCTGCCCACCTGAGAGCGGTTTACTGAGCATTTTCCTAAAACAAAACATAAAAACATTTCGAACTATGAGCCAAAGCTCAGTACATGCATCCCTGTATTGATAAAGATTCAATGGGGAAAGAAATTATGAAGGTTCGCTTTGCAATTCATTTGTATTTTAAAACAGGGAATGAGATGTATATAAAGCTAAATTGTCAATTATTATCTGTTGGTGCACCCCTTAGTAACTGTTACGATCTATGTATAAGTGTACACCTGCCAAGCCGACCGAAAGACCTGACCTGAAGCCGCAGGGGTAACTGAAGGGCAATACCCTGTAACTGATAACTGATGGGGTCACTAATTATGTGATAATTCACTGGTTCAATTGATTCATTGATGTACTTACCAAAACATTATAATTTCGATAAATACGTGTTGATTTATAAAGATACAGTCAATGAACGTACCTAAGATTTTTAAAAGCTAGATCATAGAATAAATAGATGCACTAAAATGGAGAGAATGAGCATTTAGGCCTTGATTCTGTTCAAAATCATTATAGACATATGAGGTTAGAATGAACTTATTTTTATAATGGATACTTTTAAATAAAAAGGAAATAGGCTTTAAAGAATTTGTACAAACTAGTTGATAGGTTGAACTAAGATGCTGAAGTTAAAAAGCGGGGTTAAGGCACGGTGGAGAGTTTAAGGGGTAAGGGCTTATGACGAGGTATAGAAAGAATAAAGCAAAACTTAAACTCCCGACCTCGAATTAAGACCCAAAACCCCAATATGTAAAGCTTAAGAGGTCCCCTAAAACTTTCCTGAAGGACGCATAACCAGATTACTACGACAAATTCCATAAAATGGGGTCAGAACACCAACATGTCAGATTTCAGTGTTGAAAAATTCATTCTGCCCAGGTTCAGTAAAATGGCCATAACTTCCTCCACAGAACTCGGATTAATGCGATTCAAAATTCCTCTTAAAGATAACATCCAGACCTATCTACTCACCAAAAATCATAATTTTTGGTGAGGCCGATTATTACCATTTTTGATCCAAAGTTCGTTCTGTTTCACTGAAAATTCCAGTCTCACTGTTTTAAGATGTTCTCTCACTTTTCACACCAAATCTCAACTTAAACTCTTTCTTAAGAGCATGTAAGCACACTATGGTACATCCCAACATCATACAAGATCACCACACTCAAATTCACTTCATATATATATATATCCAACAAGGCTTACTTTCTAGGCACATGAACACATACCTCAAGTTTAACACAAATTTGGTCTAAACCATGCATTCATAGATAAAACCCTAACTTTGGGTCAACTTGAACTTCATCTCATCTTTCCAAAACATCATAAAAATCATAATAAACTTCAATACATTAAAAGATAAGCAAAAAAAGGAGAAAAAAAGTCATAAATATCACTTGAAGAAGAAGCTTGCATACCAAAGATGAAACCCTAACCCTAACTTCATCCAAAATCAACTACACCATAAACCCTCAACAAGGTGATTCTTAATACCACAAACACAGCATAATCCATCATTAAAACAACCAAAATAAAGAACAAAAACCAACAAGGTCAAAGATCAAAAACAAAAATAAGCATAGAGGTGAAAAAACACTTACTTTGTGCTAGCAAAAGAGGTTACAAGGATCCTTGATGCTTATGAAGGTGAAAGAGGTGTTTGGGGGTGGTGAGTGAGGCTTGTTTTGTGAGGTTTTGGTAGTGAAAAGGTGGTGATATGGTGGTGGAATGGGGTTGCCGAGTAGAGAGAGAAAGAGGAGAGGGAAGAGAGAGAAAATCACTTGGTGAAAAATGAAGATAAAAGTCACTTTTTAATTTTTATACTCCCTTTATTACATAGCTTATTACTTGGCTGCAAATAGGGTAGAAAAGTCAATAATATCATGCTTGATTAAGGCTAAATTAAGAGGATTTAGCTAATCAAATAAAGGTCAAGTCTAGTTGCATCGAAATCAGCTTTAAACGGGCTCGGGTTTAGTGAAAAACTGAAACCGAGTGCATTTACGAAATTTTTTTTTTTTTTTAAAAGCTTGAGATAAATGGTTGTGGTGCCATGAAAACGAATTTTAAACATTAAATTCTCAAATATCAAGGCCTAACTCAAATTTTCAAAATTGACGAGAAGAAATCCCCGAATTGGAAAGTAAGGGCCCCGTTAGAAATGTCCAATTGAGAATTTAGGATTGGACTATTACAGTCTTCCCCCCTTAAAAAGTTTCGTCCTCGAAACTAAACTAATGAACTTCCCCAAATCATGCTAGATTACCTCGAATAAATCTGGGTATTTGGCTTTCATTGCCTCATCGGTCTCCCAAGTAGCTTCTTAGGAGGTATGGTTCGTCCAGAGTACTTTAACCAATGGTATATGTTTGTTGCGCAGCTGTTTGATCCTGCGATCTAGTATTTGAACGAGACGCTCTTCATATACTAGATCTTCAGCGATATCGACAGGTTCAGATACAATGGTATGGTTTGGATCTGGAATATATTTTCGAAACTGAGAGATATGAAACACGTTATGGACGTGCTCCAGTTCGGCAGACAACTCTAGGCGATAAGCGACAGGATTCAACCTCTCAATGATTTCATAAAGTCCAATGTACCTTGGACTCAATTTCCCCCGTACTCCGAACCTCTTCACACCTTTAGTTGGTGAAACTTTTAGAAAAACTTTATCACCGACTTGAAACTGTAGAGGCCTTCTTCTTTTGTCTGCATAACTTTTCTATCGACTTTGGGCAACCTTAATATGCTCCTGAATCTTTCTGATTGTCTCAGTAGTCTCTTGGATCATTTCAGGACATATAATCAGTGCATCATCCAAATCACTCCAGCACAACGGGGTTGTACATTTTCTCCCGTACAGAACCCCATTTGGGGCCATTTTGATGGTGGATTGATAGCTGTTGTTATAAGAGAATTCCACCAAAGGTAAATCATCTTCCCATTTCCCTTGGAACTCCAATACACAAGCTCTCAGCATGTCCTCCAAAATTTGATTAACCCTTTTAGTTTGTCCATCTGTCTCTGGGTGATAGGAACTGCTGAAGTTTAGTTTGGTTCCAAAGGCCTTTTGAAGTGCTTGCTAGAAGCGCGCTTGAAATCGTTGATCCCTATCTGAGACTATGTCTAGAGGGATCCTATGTGGACGAACTATCTCCTTAACATACAGTTGGGTCAGTCTTTCTATTCCCCAAGTATCCTTAATTGGCAGGAAATGAGCCGACTTCGTGAGTCGATCAACTATGACCCAAATAACATTCTTCTTCGAGGCAAAAAGGGGTAAACCCATAACAAAGTCCATTGAGATTGAATCCCCTTAGCATGTCCTCCAAAATTTGATTAACCCTTTCAGTTTGTCCATCTGTCTCTGGGTGATAGGAATTGCTGAAGTTTAGTTTGGTTCCAAAGGCCTTTTAAAGTGCTTGCCAAAATCGCGCTTGGAATCGTTGATCTCTATCTGAGACTATGTCTAGAGGGATCCCATGTAGACGAACTATCTCCTTAACATACAGTTGGGTCAGTCTTTCTATTCCCCAAGTATCCTTAATTGGCAGGAAATGAGCCGACTTCGTGAGTCGATCAACTATGACCCAGATAGCATTCTTCTTCAAGGCAGAAAGGGGTAAACCCATAACAAAGTCCATTGAGATTGAATCCCACTTCCAAGTGGGAATTTCTAAGGGTCGTAGTTCACCCACAGGGCGTTGATGCTCTACTTTAACTTTCTGGCAGATTAAACACTTGTTCACATATTCTGCAATATCTTTCTTCATATTGTTCCACCAAAAACATTGTCTCAAATCTCTGTACATCTTTGTACCTCCTGGATGCACTGAATAACGAGTATTGTGAGCCTCTTCCAAGATTTGTTTTCGTACTTCCCCATTTTTGGGCACACATAGGCGATTCTGGAACCATAAAGTCCCATCCTCGTGTATTACAAAACCCGGAGACTTGCCTTTTTCTAGATTTTGCTTTATGCTTTGGAGTTCGGGATCACTTTTCTGAGTCAGTCGAATTTCTTCCACCAGGGACGACTGAACTGTAAGTGAGGATAATTGAACATTCGATTGCCCTGGAAATACTAATTGAATCCCAAAGTCCTCAAGTTCTCTCAAGAGGGTCAATTGAGTAATCACCACAGTGTTTGAACTATGTTGCGCCTTCCTACTCAAGGCATCCGCCACCACATTTGCTTTACCAGGGTGATATTGAATCTGCAAATCATAATCTTTAAGCAACTCAAGCAAACGTCGTTGCCTCAAGTTGAGTTCTTTTTGGGTGAAGATATACTTTAAACTTTGATGATCAGTATAGATCTTGCACGGTACCCCATATAAATAATGCCTCTAAATTTTCAAGGCAAAGACCACAGCTGCCAGTTCCAGGTCATGGGTATGATAGTTTTTCTCGTATGGCTTGAGTTGTCGAGAGGCATAAGCCACTACTTTGTCCTCTTGCATCAGTACACACCCTAGACCGTTCTTTGATGCGTCACTATAAACTGTATACTCCTTCCCTTCCATTGCTAACGTGAGAATTGGGGCGGTAGTTAGTCGCTGCCTTAGCTCTTGGAAAGCTTTCTCACATCTTTCAGTCCACTCGAACTTATTCACCTTCTTCAACAGATTGGTCAGTGGTGAAGCGATTTTCGAAAAGTCCTGGACGAACCTCCGATAATAACCTGCTAAACCCAGAAAACTTCTAATTTCAGTGACATTAGTAGGCCTTGGCCATTCTATGATTGCTTTCACCTTTTGGGGGTCAACTTTAATTCCTTCTTTGGTAATCACATGCCCCAAAAATACCACTTCCTCCAGCCAAAATTCACATTTTTTTAATTTGCCATAGAGTTGATGCTCCCTCAAGGTTTGCAATACTATTCGCAATTGGTCAGCATGCCCCTCCTTATCCTTATAATAGATAAAGATGTCATCTATGAACACCACTACAAACCTGTCTAAATAAGGTCTGAAAACCTTATTCATAAGGTCCATGAAGGCTGCAGGAGCATTAGTGAGACCAAAAGGGATCACCGTGAACTCATAGTGACCCTACCTGGTTTTAAATGCTGTCTTAGGAATGTCATCAGGTTTAATCCTAAATTGATGGTACCCTGACCTCAAATCAACCTTAGAGAACACTCCTACCCCTTGTAATTGATCAAACAAATCATCTATTCGTGGCAGAGGGTACTTATTCTTGATGGTAATCTTGTTCAATTCCCTATAATTAATACATAGCCTCAAGGTTCCGTCATTCTTCTTGACAAACAACACTGGAGCACCCCATGGTGACACACTTGGCATAATAAAGCCCTTTTGTAACAGTTCATCTAGTTGAAGCTTTAATTCCTTAAACTCAGTTGGGGTCATACGATATGGGGCTTTAGAAATGGGTTGGGCTCCAGGAATTAACCCGATCCCAAAATCAATTTCCCTCTGCGGGGGTAGTTCTGGTAATTCTTCTGAAAAAACATCTTCAAATTCACAAACCACAGGTATATTCTCTACTTCCTCTTCTTTTGTTTGGGTGCTGATAGCATAACACAATGCATCCTTTATATAATAGCTTACTTGCTTTCATAGCAGAAATCAAAGGACAAGAGTTTGCCTCTCTCTGCCCATGAAAACACACTTTTCTCCCTTTTTCATCTTTCAGGATAACCTTAAGATCTTCACAATCGATTTGGGCTCCATAAGAATGCAACCAATTCATCCCCAAAATGATATCAAAATCAGACAAGTCAAATTGAATCAAATCCACATGGAAGGTGGTTTCACCAATGGTGATGAGGACAAGTTGATAAGAAAGGGGTCACTCAATCACAGAATTATTGGGTAGCTTGATTCTATACTTGGTTACCATCCTTCTGTTCTCAAGGCCCAATTGTTTAGCAGATCGGGTAGATATAAACGAATGAGTGGCACCTAAATCAAATAATACGCAAAATGGCTTTGAATTTAAAAAGAGAGTTCTAGTAACTACCGTACTAGAGGTAGCAGCTTCCTTTTTGTTCATCACAAATGCCCTTCTTGCAACTGCAGGCCTTGAAGGTGGAGGTCCCTGGCGGAGCGGGGCTAAGGGTTTCGCTACGCCCTTGTCTACAACTTTTAGTCATCGGGGGCGTGATGTGATAAGATGTTCAGAACTTCCACACCACATGCATTTGCTGGTGCCAACGCGGCATTCAGGAGTGGTGTGATTTGCTCTTCCACACTTTGCACACGGTGCTGTCGAGCCTGCAGAACGGCTCTTGGAGGGAACAGGAGTAGGTTTCTTCTGGTTCTGGTTCACTCTCTCACTTGGAGTCCCCCGCTCAAACCCCTTTCTCTTGTGGTTGATTGGATTCAATGCCCTCAACTTTGTCTTTACTCTTTCCACTTCTGCTGCTCGCTCATATAATTCTTAATAAGTCAGCATTGGTTGTCCAGCTAACTGATTTCGAATATGGAAGGCCAAACCTTCCGCAAACCTTCTCATCGTTAACCTCTCAGATGACACAAATTTAGGGACAAACCTAGATAATTCGGTGAACTTACTAGCATACTGCATCACTGACATGCTACCACTCATTTTTAACTCCATAAATTCTTTTTCCTTTTGCCTTTGCACCACAGCTGGGGAAAACTTTGCCCTCAACTCTATTAAGAATTTATTCCAGGTGAATTCAGGCCCTATGAGCTTATCCTTCACTGTATTCCACCAAATGTCAGCTTCACCTGACAAGTAATACGTCCCAATGTTCATTTTCTTTTCCTTTGGTACCTCTACTACGGTAAAAATTTTCTCCATTCCCCTTATCCATACCTCCAATACCACTGGATCATAAGATCCATTGTAAACTTTAGGGTTGCGTCGTGCTACCCTATCTGCCAATTTACCCTCCTTAGGAGGGGTTTTAGTAGGTATCTGAGGAATCCGCTTCATCAATTCGGCAACTAAGGTTGGCCAGTAACTCGGGTTTCCTAAGTTGCTAGCTAATTCAGAGAGCGACGGCAACACGTCACCATGTGGGGTCCCTGACATGAGGCTTGATCCCCGGAACCCTGGCCTTACTCCGAATTATCCTCCACATGCACCTCAATGTCGTTTTGAGACATTCTGACCAGACATTAAATAAAACAATCCAGACACTGGAACCCCAAACATATAAGATAAACATGCCCAATAAATATATAAGAGATGGCTCATAGAATATTTCATAACTCAAGGCGTCATCATTGCATTTCATAACTGCTTATTTACATACATAGTTGCTGATTTATATACAAACAACAAAGGCATACAACACCTAACTGAGTAGGCAAGCCTAAATCTGACTCCCAAACACTAAACACTAAATAGCCCATAGACACTAGATCCGTCACCTGACCAAAAAGAGTTGCGGATCATGTCGCCATGGTCAGAGAGGATAGGACTAACTATATACAATGTTAGATGTCACACAAAACATAACCATCCAATCCCACCATACCATATCTACGTACATGGCTCAAAATAAATAAAAAAAACCAATACGCCGATCCTTAGAGCCACCTAACGATCCCTAGATGGATCGTAATCTGGGTCTGACTCGTCATTAGGTTCTTCACATGAATCAAAACTGCTCGTGGATGCCTCCGACTCGGCATCACCAACCTCTGGTTGAACTTAGGGCTCATGTTCGTCCTCTACCATCAACTCATCCTCCTCTTGCTCCCCTGGCTGCTCTATCCCCATCTCCTCATTGCCTTGATCCTCCTCCTCAGGATCATCCTCCTCAGCCATGTAATAAAGAGAGTATAAAAATTAAAAAGTGGCTTTTATCTTCATTTTTCACCAAGTGATTTTCTCTCTCTTCCCTCTCCTCTTTCTCTCTCTACTTGGCAGCCCCATTCCACCACCATATCACCACCTTTCCACCACCAAAACCTCACAAAACAAGCCCCACTCACCACCCGCAAACACCTATTTCACCTTCATAAGTATCAAGGATCCTTGTAACCTCTTTTGCTAGCACAAAGTAAGTGTTCTTTCACCTCTATGCTGATTTTTGTTTTTGATATTTGATCTTGTTGGTTTTTGTTCTTTATTTTGGTTGTTTTAATGATGGATTATGCTGTTTTTATGGTATTAAGAATCACCTTGTTGAGGGTTTATGGTGGAGTTGATTTTGGATGAAGTTAGAGCTAGGGTTTCATCTTTGGTACGCAAGCTTCTTGTTCAAGTGATATTTATGGCTTCTTTTCTCCTTGTTTTTGCTGATCTTTTAATGTATTGAAGTTTGTTATGGGTTTTATGATGTGTTGGAAATATGAGATGGGGTTCAAGTTGACCTAAAGTTAGGGTTTTATCCATGAATGCATGGTTTGGACCAAATTTGTGTTAAACTTGATGTATGTGTTTATGTGCCTAGAAAGTAAGTCTTGTTGGATATATAAATGAAGTGAATTTGAGTGTGGTGATCTTGTATGATGTTGGGATGTACCATAGTGTGCTTACATGCTCTTAAGAAAGAGTTTAAGTTGAGGTTTGATGTGAAAAGTGAGAGAACATCCTAAAACAGTGAGACTGGAATTTTCAGTAAAACAGGACGAACTTTGGATCAAAACTGGTAATAATCGGCCCAACCAAAAATTCTGATTTTTGGTGAGTAGATAGATCTGGATGTTAGCTTTAAGAGGAAGTTTGAATCGCATTAATCCGAGTTCTGTGGAGGAAGTTATGGCCATTTTACTTAACCTGGGCAGAATGAATTTTTCAGCACTGAAATCTGACATGTTGGTGTTCTGACCCCATTTTATGGAACTTGTCGTAGTAATCTGGTTATGTGTCCTTCAGGAAAGTTTTAGGGGACCTCTTAAGCTTTACATATTGGGGTTTTGCGTCTCAATTTGAGGTCGGGAGTTTAAGTTTTCCTTTATTCTTTCTATACCTTGTCATAAGCCCTTACCCCTTAAACCCTCCACCGTGCCTTAACCCCGCCTTTTAACTTCAGCATCTTAGTTTAACCTATCAACTGGTTTGTACAAATCCTTTAAAGCCTATTTCCTTTTTATTTAAATGTATCCATTATAAAAATAAGTTCACTCTAACCTCATATGTCTATAATGATTTTGAACAAAATCAAGGCTTAAACGCTCATTCTCTCCATTTTAGTGCATCTATTTATTCTGTGATCTAGCTTTTAAAAATCTCAGATACGTTCATTGTCTGTATCTTTAGAAATCAGCACGTATTTATCGAAATTATAATGTTTTGGTAAGTACATCAATGAATCAATTGAACCAGTGATTTATCACATAATTAGTGACCCTATAAGTTATCAGTTACAGGGCATTGCCCTTCAGTTACCCGCACGGCTTCAGGTCAGGTCTCCCGATCGGCTTGGCAGGTGTACACCTATACATAGATCGTAACAGTTACTAAGGAGTGCACTAACAAATAATAATTGGCAATTTAGCTTTATATACATCTCATTCTCTGTTTTAAAATACAAATGAATTGTAAAGCAGACCCTCATAATTTCTTTCCCCATTAAATCTTTATTAGTACAGGGATGCATGTACTGAGTTTTGGCTCATAGTTCGAAATATTTTTATGTTTTGTTTTAGAAAAATGCTCAGCAAACTGCTCTCAGGCGGGCAGGGAGGCTGAAGGTGATAAATAAATCAGGACCGTCCATATGATTGGCGGATGGAAGTGCTAAGATGTTTTCATGCCTTTTTGTGGTGCATTTTGGTGTTCCAGCTGTATATTTGAACTACAATATGTTTTGGGGTTACAACTGTATATTTAAACTAAGTTATGTATGTTATAACCTTGATGTAACCCGGAGAAGTTAGAATCATTCCTGTATGTAATTAAATGGTTTGACTGGAAGTGTTTGCCCTTTGAAGATAAACTTTGATTTTATGGCTAAATTTTCATATTCAAGCGAAGCCTTGTCCTTGCGGACGACGGTAACGTCCATGCATGGATTTCTTGTTGCTATGCTTAGGTAGGTAAATGCAGCTATGATTTATGTATTATTGGGGCGTTACAAATTTGGTATTAGAGTCAGGTTGAGATTTCTCGAGGAAAGTAGAGCTAGAAACTATAGGGTGAGAGTGGTTGTTAGGAGGGGCTACCGCATGTTGTTATAGTGATATTAGGAGAATGCAAGTTGCTTTTATTTGCATGTTCCTTATTTATGGGTGGCTATGGGTATGTTTGTCTGTACCTCACATATGTGTTTTCTTTGTTAGATGGATCCCTATGGTGTGTACCTATTGCCGGGTGGATCAATGATAGCAAACATTGCGTTGCTCCATATTAGTATGGAGGCACACGCGCAGCGCCCTTATTCCGAGTTTCACAGTATTGCGTTCCGTGCGCGGAGATTGTTGTAGTCCTTACCCCCGGTTGGCCCGTGGGTGGAGTTCAGGCACCGTTATAATGACTTTATGATGACAGGGAACCCAGGCGTAGACGGACCTAGGTTTCAGGCCCAGGGGGGCTTGGACGACTCTCACTATAGAATTGTTGTTGAGAGAGAAGTTTGAACTGAGGGGACTTACCATGGAAACCCTTCAGCACGTTTTTCCCCTCCATCAGGTCCATCCTCCACCAGTAGCCCGAGCGCCAGCACAGGAGCCACTCATCCCACCCGTACCAGGCACCCCACTGATGCCTGATAGCCCTGGGGAGGCCCACGAGGTGATAAACATCCCTGATACCCCAGTCCTAGTGGTGATCAATTATAGTGAGGATCCTGAGGAGGAGGAGGAGGATCCTGAGGAGGATGTATGAAGGTGAAAGAGGTGTTTGGGGGTGGTGAGTGAGGATTGTTTTGTGAGGTTTTGGTGGTGGAAAGGTGGTGATATGGTGGTGGAATGGGGCTGCTGAGTAGAGAGAGAAAGAGGAGAGGGAAGAGAGAGAAAATCACTTGGTGAAAAATGAAGATAAAAGCCACTTTTTAATTTTTATACTCCCTTTATTACATGGCTTATTGCTTGACTGCAAATAGGGTAGAAAAGTCAATAATATCATGCTTGATTAAGGCTTAATTAAGAGGATTTAGCTAATCAAATGAAGGTCAAGTCTTGTTGCATCGAAATCAGCTTTAAACAGGCTCGGGTTTAGCGAAAAACTAAAACCGAGTGCATTTACAAAAAAAAAATATTTTTTTTTTAAAAGCTTGAGATAAATGGTTGTGGTGCCATGAAAAAGAATTTTAAACATTAAATTCTTAAATATCAAGGCCTAACTCAATTTCCAAAATTGACGAGAAGAAATCCCCGAATTGCAAAGTAAGGGCCCCGTTAGAAATGTCCAAATGAGAATAATAAAAAGATGGGAATATGAAAAGAAATGATGTGAATGAAATTAACTCAATCACATGGATTAATGACATGAAATTAATAAATAAAATTTAGGGTCGGACTATTACAAAACCAAACGCGAAAGCTCGCATCGAGATCCACAAAAATTAACCGACGAAAACCGACGAATTTTCCGACGGTTTCCGACGAAATTCCGTCGGAAAACCTACCGTTCGTCGGGCCCCGTCTGCTTTTCCGTCGGATTCTCTGATATTTTCCGACGTCCAATTTACACGTCGCTTTGTCCGTCGGGGATCTACAGCGTTTTTGTAGTGATAAGTGTTGTCCTTCCTGCGAGTGAGAGGCACTTCGCCTTCCAACCCGCTAGTTTGGCATCGACCCTCTTGATGACTCCTTGGAAAGTGTCTTTCGAGACTTGTTTATGGAGGGTGGGTACCCCCAAATATTTTCCAAAATCGTTGGTGTTGGGCATGCCAAGTATTTTGCATATTTGCATCCTGTCACGCTCACTAGTGTTAGCCGAAAATAGCACATTCGATTTTTATGCATTGATTTTCTTACTCGAAGCCTCACAAAAGCGTGCCAAGCAAGTTTTGATCAGTGTTGGTTGCTCATTTGAAGCTTGATGCTTCAGCAAAAGGCATCACATCATCTGCAAAATAGAGGCTTGCGATTAGTGGGCCTCCTCTACTGGCTTGGATGGGTTTCCAATGCCCAACCCGAACTTCCAACTCAATGAGTTGAGCTAGTTGTTCCATGCATACTACGAGTAAGTTTGGTGAAAGCGGTCACCTTGTCGAATTTCGCTTGATGGTTGAAAGCTCTTTGTATATTCCCCATTCCACAACACATTAAGCGAACACGAGGACACACAGTTCATGATGACCCGGATCATGGTTGAAGGTAGTCTCGTATCAACCAATGTATCTTCAATAAAGTTCCACCACAACTAGTCATGCGCTTTCTCAAGATCGAGTTTAATGGCCATCCAACCTTTAGCACCAGCTTTCTTCCTCATTGAAAGGAGCAGTTCTTGCATTATGATGATATTATCATTAATTTAGCAACCCGGCACAAAGCTGGATTGAAGAGGTGTAATTAGCTGAAAGGATGCATTTCATTCGATTCACCAAGCATTTAGTAACTATTTTGAAACACCTTCTGATGATGGTGGAAGTGTGATAATAACTTATGTTGCGATCCCCATCTCTAATGAAATCCGTTCTTGCTTTTTGGCTCCAAAGCATTTCAATTTGTCCTAAAGTAATGTCTAGTTCATCTCGTAACTTTTTGTCGAGCTTAAGTAGGTGTCTAGGTCCTTTATCCGCGAGTGTCCCTGAATGTGAGCCTAGAGCTGGCATTTCCGTTTGAAGAGATTTTCAAAAACTTCTCTATTCCATTTTTGAAGATACGTGGACAAGCTTTGTAATTTCATGGTGAGAGTGCCAAGGTTTGGCAACTGTTTGTGCAAGAATGTTCAAATTCTTTATGTGTTGTCCAAGCCTTCTGGAAACAAAACGGTTCCCCTCTTGTGTTCAGTTATAGGATTCTGGATGTCAAGAGTAAAAGGGGGCACTGATCAGAGTGAGCTCAGATCAAATGGCGTACCCCACCATCCGGGAACCGAGTTCTCCAAGCCATGTTGCAAAGTGCTCTATCAAGCCGAGCTTGTTTCATGGCTTCCCAATTTCTACCTCTTGAGTAGGTGAATTTCGTTCTTGTAAATCCAAGGTCAACGACGCCACAATTTTCAATCAAGTAGTTGAACTTGTCACAGCGTCTGATCATTTCAATACCTCCATGGTTCTTTTTTGAAAGATCAATTGTTTCATTGAAATCACCCGCAACTAGCCAGGGCCTATTACATTGTGCTACAAATTCGTGTAATTGTATCCAGAGTTGTTCATGAGGTTGAGCATGGGGGCTTGCATATATTCCCGTAAAGAGCCATGGGTCATGTCTCCTTTGTTATACTTCAATAGTCACATGCTGTGGATGGGAGTAAATTGCCTCGACACCAATTTCCTCCTTTTTCCAAAGCAGCTAAATTCCGCCTTTAAAAGCCTTGGGCCTCAACTCGGAAGCATCAGTCAAAAGCAATTTTGTGGCAAACTTGTTGCACTCTTGTCCCACTAATATGTGTTTCTACAAGAGCCAAAATATTCTATTTGTGCATTTGGATGTGCTCCCTTAATACATTCCAGAAATCATCGCTGCGTGCTCCTTAGACATTCCACACTAGAAAATTTAGATCATGAACTCTTCTTCTTGGCGTGGTGTGTTGGGGCGTTCTATTTATTTGATCATTCATGTTAAAAACAGCTTGAAAAAGAGAGGGGCAGTCCACAATTGGGACTATCAATTTTTCATTTGGCTGGGCCCATAAGCCCTACCCACATTTTGGGCCTCATGTCCAATGGCCATTGACATGCCTGCTCATACGGAGGAACCCATACATGGCGCTCCACTCCCATCCTTATCATCTGCTAGGCCCGTTCTTTAGATATGAGGCCCATTTTCCCTAGGGGGGTCTCCTCTCCCTGTTTTAGGCTGAGCAATGTTAGGTGTGGGAACTCTTACTCTACTTTCCATTGGTGTGGGCCTAGGGCCCTAACTAGTTGCTAGGCCTTTGCCCCTAGAGGTTCTTGCTTGACCCAAATAGGCCACCAAACCTATATTAATATGCTGGGCTTCTGGGGGTGCTGGGCACCGTTACTTTGTTTTAGTCCTCATTCTCTTCGTCTGTTCTAATCACGTCTTGCTGGCAGTTTAACCTTGCTTCGGGAATATTTTCTTATCTCTCAAGATTCCTACCTCCTCTAGGTTATCTTCCGTGATCATGTTTGCTTCTTCCCCATCTTCATCCAATCTAGGGAGATCTTCTTTTGAGAGATTTTCATGGACATTATCAAGGCAATTATCATCCATTGCCATATTTTCAGCATCCGTGTTTAAGTCAAATTCTGCAAGTGCTCTGAATTGTGATCCGAGATTTGAATCCAATTCTTAGGCCCTATCTACTGTGTGCTGCGCCATGATTGGCGCTCTTTCCAATATGGAGATACCTTGGTTCGAACCTGGTTCATCAGTTATCTGGTTTGCAACACTGTCACTGTTGCCATGGACAACTAACTTGGCTAGTTGCCTACTAATTCATCTGCTTGTGGCCTTCTTTACTAGCATCCAGCTGCCATAGGTAGCTTTTCCTTGTGGATGCTTATCATGGGTGCTTGGATGGCGTAATGCACTAGTTACATCTATCTGATTCTATTCTGAATTCTTCCCCATCGGACAAGCTTCTCCCTTGTGGCCTTATCTGCCACATTTGAAGCATATCATCCTGAAACCTTCATACTGGATGCCCCAAACCCTGCCATTAAGCTTAAATTTTGATAGCAGAAATCAACCTTAGCCCCAAACGGGTGTATTGACCTTTCTTAGCATTCGTTGTAGCAATCAACCTTCAAAACACGCCTGATCTTCTACCCTATCTTGTAAAGCAGGAAATTCTTGTTCAAGTACTCAATACTAAGCCTGGGAATACGGACCCACGCTGTGAGTTCGGTGATCGTATCTTCTTCTTGGACCAAGTTAGGTACCCATTCTCTGATCACCAAATAATTGTCTTCGGTCATCCAAGGACCATCCATCATGACGTGCTCATAATCCTCCATATCTGTAAACTGAGTGAAAAAACAGTCGCAACCTATGTTGATCAAGGAAAAATCACCTTTTAAAGCCCATTTTGTTTTCAATCTTCTTTTTAACTAAAGGTACCCTATGCTCTTATCGAACATACGTATAATCAAAGCATTCCTTCAGGGTTCCTTCATAATCCTCTTTTCTGCCGCTGTTTGTAAGATGGTGGGACAGGTGGGATCATCTTCAGCGCGGGGCTTATCATCTTCTTAGATATATTCTAGGCAATTTGACATCCATACCGAGTTTTCCCTAGTGTCAAAGGTTAGATTTGGATTGTTCCTTTGGAGCTAGTCCCTGTATGAGACCTAACCTTCCTTGGTAATGTTGTTTAGGACATCTTGAGCGGTGACCTCTACCTTTAGGGAACCCAATTCCATCTCGTCTTCCCATGAATTCAGCCCTTTCGTCCTCCATGCTTTCGGATGTCCCTCTTTGCTTCATCTTTTTGGTTGATCTGGCTAGCTGGTCGCTGTCCTTTTGAAAGTGTTCTTGGTTCAACGTGAGAGCGTATGTCTTCTCATGGATCTAAATTTTATTATATAATAACGAGTAAATTTGTACAATTCCTAATTAATATAAATACATGTGTAGTAAGCCTCGTCTTTGATCTCGTGTAACCTAATACACATTAGTTGTGTTTTGTTTAAGAGAGATTATAAGTCGTAATTGAAAATTAGATTCATGATGTTTGTTCAAGAACCAACTCAATCAAAAGTTTAAATTGATAGTTGAAGGCCCGGAAATAGGTTTATCTTCTAACACGGCATCTCACGTGAATGCCCTTTGGGCTTGAAGCGTGGATGCTGCAAAGGCTCCCCCTACTTTGCATAATAAATTAATATGGAGACTGCTAAGATTTGAACTTGAGACCTCTCATTTAGAAAGGTTCTGATACTAACTCAACCAAAAGCTTGAGCTAATGGTTGAAAGCCCAAGAATAGGTTTATCTTCTAACAATTTTCATTTTTAAGTTTTACCAAGTTCCATTGTATAATCTTTATTGGAAACCAAAGACTGAATGACTTACGACTATCAGTGCAGACGTTGTAATACTTAAATAGTTGCTCTAATCTATAAGCTTAATATAATTAACGAGGATGTCACGGTAAAGGGCATCATATCCCCCTTCTCCCCCCCCCCCACCAAAAAAGGTCAGAGGGATCATAAAGCAGGATTTAATTGGTTGAGTTCCTAAAATTCCTAAAATCGTTATCAATATTTAATTTTAAACTCGTACCAAAATATTTAATTTTAAACAATGTCTGTATTATCTCTTTTTTCTCCTTTGTGTAAATTATTATAGAAGAATTTACTAAGCCGATAAATTTGTGATTAAGTATGTTGTGTGTTGATAAGGTGTCAAGACCGACATTTCAATTTTTTTAATTTTTTGTTGAGTCAAACATGTCAATATATTAGTTTAATTATGAAGTTTGATGTTACCCTATCTATACTATATATAAAAGCAATGTTGTGATGATGTGAAATTTTCTTGCATTCTCATTAATTAGAGATTTCGAACCCTTTGATTCATTCTCTCTCCTCATCACAACCACCCGATTGTTGAAAATAATTAATTTATAATTTTCAAATCTCTCACATAGTAGTAAGGGAAAAAATCATTGATAAGGAAATGATCATAAGAAAGTATAATCTTATGAAGTATAATTCTATAATTGTCAAAATGAGGATTATGGAGTATTTTTTCTAAAAGGAATGATTATGCAGTAATTAGTGTTTATGAAAATTATAAAAAAATATCCTTCTTAAACCTTTTAAATTCTTTCTGTCTCCTTATCACCACTAGATCGTAGAAAAATATTAATCCCGGGAAGTATAATATCAGGAAGTATAATTCCGTAATGGTGGAAAAAAATCATTAACAACTAAGAAAATGATCTTAGGAAAGCGTAATCTTGGGAAGTATAATTCTGTAATTGATGAAATAAAGATTATGAAGTGGCTATATCTTTAGTATTATTTTAAATAATAAAGTTAAATGTCAATAAAGAACAATCTCATAATAATGGAAATATGAATTATGAAGTAGTTAGTAACAAATAACTATGGAAATTATAAATAAAAAAGATATCACTCTTGAACCTTCAATATTAGTGTAAATTGTCAAGTAATTCTTACTCATAGCTAAAAATAAAATTATACATTAGAATACGTCTCATAGTTGAAATCAATTCTGCCGTCTTACTCATTGCTCATGTGTGTCAAAGTGATCTTTTTAACCCCACTTCCAGATATATAATAATTATCGTTCCCTTCCTCATATATTTATTTGTATTAATTTGTTAATTCGTTAGCAAGTGACCTCCTATTTTGTAATTAGTAGTGTCAAAATGCTTGATCATATTTTATTGAAATTTTTGTACTTTTTTGTTGTAATTTTCTCCTATATGTGGCTTAATTTTCTTTCTTGATATTTAATCTTTCACTAATTGACGTCATCATTGATTTCTTGCTACAATTCGTAATCTCACTTTTTCATGTGTAGTTTTTTCAGGCTTGATTAATAGTGGTGGTGTTTAGTTTAATTCGTTTATATTCTTAATTACTTCCGTCCGATTTATGACTTAGGTTAAATTTTTTTTGCTTATATTATATTATATTGTATTAGTAACTTAATTGTGTTTAGATTATTTCATGTTTTATTTATGTTGTTCATTTATAGATTTTTGTTTTTTTATAAGAAAAACTCTAATAATTTGATCCTCTTCCTTGGAGTTTCAAATTTTTAATGGAAACAACAATGCAAATTATTTCACATGTATCTAAATTGTTTGGTGGCCTATTTATTTACATCAATTAAAAAATTTCAAATATCTATACTATAAATTATAATATGATTTTGATAATTTACAAAAGTTACTGTTAAGATATATACAAGAAACCACAAAATTTGACTTCTTTTTTCACATACGTAGATAAGAGTATAGTCCTCTATATCTTCAAAAGTTTTGCTATTTTGAAAATTGAGTGAGGTGGTCAGGTTGGCATTTAGAACAATATGGAGGGGGTGCTGGGGGATTTCATTGGATTAGGAACTCTAGCAGTAGGATCAAATTGCATTAATGGATATATGAGATGAGTTTAATATTAAAAAGTTGATCCTAATTTATAAAGTCTTTAGAATGATTTTGATTAACTTATTCACCTTCAAAATATACCTCTAATATTAGCAAATGTAATTTTTCAGTTTTCTCTTTAAAATCATCGTATACATTCAATACTACGTGCATGTTTGAATCAATGTAATTTTCTGTTTTCATTGTTCAGTTAGAAACCATAATGCATGCTTGAATATTTTCATTGTTCAGTTAGAAATTACGATGCATACTTGAATACTATTTCTATATATTTTTTATCGTGACATATATTCAATACTGTAATGGATGCTTGAGTCAATGTAACAGTTTTTGCTGTTTAGTAAAATACTGTAATGCATTCTTGAATACTATTTGTAGATTTTTTTCATAAATCATGACAAATGCTCAAAATCATTAATGATGTCATATAGTTAACTTAATACACAAGTCACAAGGTAAGGTTATAGAAAATTTTAATTTCTTCGGTTTTATTTTTTTGAAAATCATGTGTTAATTAAGATTTTGATGGGTCATTCTGATTTCAAGAAATAAAGTAACCCCATTTTAGGTTAGCTAATCGAATGAACAAATTTGAAAATACTATTTTTGGATTTTTAAATTATGGGTTAGCTAAACAGATAGTTAGACAATCAGAACTCTGTGGGTAATATGCTGCAATTAATTATAATCCATGATTTAACAAAAATACCTTAACATGCGCCTTTCTGCTAACTCATTATCTTTCCTTCTAAGATGGGACAACTTATATAAATTGATAGTAGTTTCAAATCAACAGACCAACTACTATATATGATAATTTTTATTGCTTTTCTAAATCCAGCTACTATTTTCACAGTCCCCTTTTTCCCCAAAAAAAAAAATTTCGCTTAATTCAAATCACCTAAAATCACTAAATCTATGGTCCTAAATCTACAACAAGTCATTTGTGTTGCAACTCATGATTTATGTGGAACACTAACCTTAGCGAGATATTTTGTCTAAAGAAGAATTCGATAACATATTTTCTAACAAAAGGTCATCTAACTTCATGATTTCAAAAGGAGGAGCCTAAGCACATTATGGATGACGAATTTTGATGTATTGTAACTACGTATTGAGATAACTTGAATGAAATTGTGACAATAATAGATATATTTTCAAAGATAAAAATTCCCTAAAAGAAAAGAATAAAAAAGTATATAATACTAAAAAATTCTAACAATAATAACTAGGCTTATTAAATTTTTATAATAAAAATTTATTTCTACTTATAACAACATCACTTACTAAGTAACTTATTTGTGTCTTCTTTTCTAAATAATAATAGCAACTATGTGTTTTTTGTAAACAACTTATTATATATTTTATAAATCACCGTGCAAAGCACGGGTCTATACTAGTTACATTAATTCTAGAGTTTGCTGCTTGTTGGGCTTTGCTAAATTTGGATATTAAGCGTCTAGATGTTGGTATTATAAACTTATGTACAAAGCCACCCTATGTCAATTTCAGTCTTGGCCTTTACTGCTTTACAATTATTCCAAAAAATAAAATAAAATTTTAGACTATGTTGTCTCATCTGAATTTCAGTATAAGAAACCTACACTCATCCACGTTATTAATATATATGCATAAATTTTAAAGGGAAATTTTTTTGAATTAATTTAAAAGGGATGACCTTAAGGCATACTTGGCAAATGACTTATTTAATAATGTTTTTGGTAAACAATAGCTTTTTGACAGGTTTTTGGTTATTGACTCAATCAAAAAGCTATTTGAAATATTTGATAAATTTATCTTCTGTTTCATAGTCGCTCTCAACATCCAGTTTTATAATCCGATAATATTGTCAAGGTTCTCTTTTCCAATACTTTATTAATATTTTCATTGGCTAAAATACTTTTTTTTACAAGGGTTAAGCGGGTCCAACCCATTGGGCCCTATCTCAAGGGTATCCAGTGGATTTAAAACGTGCCAGGGGAAGGACAATGTCAAAAGCCCAAACTAAAGCTCAAGTCCACAAACCTCACACATACAATTGTACAAAGGCAGAATTATGCCCCCTCATATTTGAACCTGGGTGGGGGGAGGACTTGTGGAGTGTTGGCCACCCGGCCAATTCCTCTTCAAGAAAATACTTGTTTCTCTAGATGAACTACATTTAATGCTTAATTTGACATATTTGGAAGATTTGACTATAGCCACGCATGGGACTGAGGGAGTAATAACTTTTTTTAACCCTTAAATTAAAGCAAAAATTTATAGTAGTTGTCACTATATGACAACTACTATAATTAAAACAGTTTTGAGTATTCATTTATCTTTTATTGATGTAAACTGTTGATTTTATTTTTGTTATTAAATAGTTAGAAATGTATATTGAAAATCGCAAAAAATATGTAAATATTGATGAAAATAATTTTTATGTCACATTATTCAGTTGCTTTCAAGCTAGTTTGATCTAAGCGTTCATTTATCATTTATCTTTTAGATACATTTTGTGATTTTTATAATATATTTTTTAATATTCAAAAATAAAAATAAAATCAACAGGTAGATCAATGTATTCCAAATGTACGCTTAAGATTTAAGAAATTATGATGACTGTCATATAGCGACAGCCACTATAACTGCACTCTAAATTAAAACCATTTTCAACAAGCTAATTGGAATAGCTTTTTGTGCTTGACCTTTTGGAAATTAGCTTTTGTCTTACATCTTTTTGAGGGAAAACTAATTTTCAACACACACTTTCTCCAAAAACATCTAATGTAGACAACTTTATACAAATATAATGAATCCAATCAGTTAAGGGCTTGTTTGTTCCAACGTTTAGAAAACGTTTGGTAACCGCTTACCGCTCCATACGCTGCTAACCATGACTGCTTGCAAACACTAGTAATCACTAGAAAATGCCGGCTAATGACTATCTACTCTCTCTAAACGCTATTTGTAATTACTACTAACTGCCAGTAAACGATGGTGGATAACCTTTAGTTCCTTTAGTTCTAACTGCTGGTAAAAGTTTATAATCAGTATTAAACTGTTGGTAGCTGCTAACTGTTAATTCTAAACGCTGAAACGATCAAAATGTCTTACAATTAACAATCAGAATTGATTGTCAAACATGACCTAAACAACACTTAATAGCTGATTGTAAAACATGATCTAAAATTAAATCCTAATTGAGAATTGGGTTGAATTATTTTTCCTAGAAATAAATAAGTATTCGTTTAAGATCAAATCAAATCAAATTACAAAATTAAAATTGTAAAACGTCCCTTTCTACTGCTGAGGTCCTGAACACAGATGATCACTATGGGTAGTGGGACATGCCCAAAGCAGCGTCACCTTTTGCATACGAAGAACACCCTTGCTCGGAAAACCTGTACCGTTGCCCAGAGCCAGTACAACAGCTATGTACACATACTCCATTCATGATGGCAAACATCTAAAATTTATTCCACGACACTTTCAAAGTATTATTTGCTTATTTAAAACTTAGTCATGAGATAATATGCGGATCTTAGCTAGCAATCATAATTAGTTAGTTTTCATAAAATTATTTAGTCTATATACTTAATTAGTTCGTGAAAGTGGTGTTTAATTGGTTTGATAAAATTTCTAAAATTGTTATGAAATATTTAACTTTAGACTATATTTATGCTATGTTTTGTGACTTCTATGTAAAAATTATTATGGAAGAGTTTGGTGGCTGAAAATTTTGTGATTAAGTATTTTGTTTGTTGATAAGCTGGCATGTCATATTACTTTAATTATAGACTGTGATGTTACCATGTTCCATTAATCATATAGTTTGATGCTTGGTGATCTTCACTAAAGTTGGCTAGTAAGCATCTAAGTGTTAGTGTTATAAAATTATGTATAAAATTTATGTTATATCAATCCTAACCTTTATTATTATTCAAAAGAAATAAATTTTAGACTTTTATTGCCTTGTCGAAATTTGGCTATATAAATGTTCTACATATAATTATCAATACGCACAAGTTAAACAACAAAACTCATATATATAAGCCTTTGAACATTGTACAGTAAGTCAGTAACACTTGGCTGCTTACAATTGCGATATTGAACATAGGCTAAGAAAACCTCTTAACATTGTCGTTGTTGACTATGTAAACCATTAGGCTACTTTAAAATTGGAGAGTAAATCAAGCACTCCAATAATATAAGAGAAAAAAAAGTACCAAAAACTTGCAAAAAAATAAAATAAAATGGTATAAACATCTTGACATCAATGTTGAGAATTTGATTGAATTATTATTGTTCTTAAAAATGAGCATTTGAGTTTAAATAAAATAAAATAAAATTAAAATTGAAAAATGTCCCATTCTATTGCTGTGCTCTGAGCACTGATCACTGATAAGCACTATGGATAGTGGGACATGCTCAAGTTAGCGCCAACTTTGCTCAGAACAACTGTGCCATTGCTCAGATTGAGAATAACATCTACATACGCATACTCCATTGCTCATAAAATCCTTCCAAAACCCCCCAACTGCTAAAATCACAACCTTTCACATTTCCCTCGTCTCTCTCCCTCACACAATATGATCCCTGCATCTTCCACCATTTCTGCACAATCCTAACAGTGCTGGCCTCATCTTGATCGGCCATTTTTTTGTTGTAAGTGGCTTCTTTTTCCCATGTTCTTTCTGTTTCCTTTGCAATGCGGTAATTCTTGAGATGGGTTTATGGTTTTAAAATGTTTGTGCTTTTTGTGAGAGAAGTGGTGTCAATAATATCGGTGATTTTGCCCTGTTTTTGTTAAAAGTTTCAACCATGAATTCTTGACTTTTTTTTAGCAGGGTTTAGCAGTATCTCTGTTAATGTTGAGTTTAGCAGCCTGATATCGTCGCAATGCTCGTCTAGTTCTCGAGGGTTTTCAGAGCCTATCTTCTCTGAGCTGAAATAAAACTGAAAAATGTAAAGATTTCATTGTTTTGAAGTTTCAAATTTCTTCTGATTTTCATGTGCTTGTTTTACATGTGCACTTTTGTGATATTTTTTCCCCAGATATTTAGCAGCCCATGTTATGTTATGGGTTTCAGGTATACAGAGACTACAAATGCTAAAGTTTTCTATACAAAATGTCTTATGAGGACTAGATAGGCAATCTTTACATTAGATTTTTGGATCTCTTTTTCTGGGGAAGATGCATTTTTCAGATGTTTTTTTGGGGAGGGGGGGGGTGTCTATTTGAAGACAAGAAAGAAAGAACAGTTTTGCTTCTGTTCATAGTCTTTTAAATACACTTGCAATCTCTTTCCAATTCTGATGAAATTTCAGCTGGTAGTCTACCATTAATTTATTTGTATGCTGTTATTTATGATTACTTCTGCTGGTGAATATCGAGAACCACCACTGTCCTTAGTGTGGTTTGTGACTTGTGAGTAAAATAGTAGTATTCAAGAAGAAAACTGGATTGATGGCTGCTTTTGGTAAAGGACACAAGAGTAGCAGTGAGACCATACTAGATGGGACAGTATCAGGAATGCTTTAGATATATTTGGTCATTTGGTGTTAAGTCCCAATATAATCTCTGTATTATGCACAGATTTAGCTGATTTTGAGATACTGAGAGTCCAAATGGATCACAGTTCTGGATGTGACCATGATGAGATTTTTGTTTGGCCTTGGACTGGCATTGTGGTAAATATCCCCACTGAATACAAGAATGGTCAGCATGTAGGGCCAAGCGGCTCAGGGTTAAGGGAGGAGCTTAGAGAAAAGGGGTTCAATCCCAAGAGGGTCCATCCCTTGTGGGATTATAGAGGTCATTCAGGTACTGCAGTAGTGGAATTTGACAAGGATTGGGAGGGGTTGAACAATGGCTTGACATTTGAGAAGGATTTTGAATTAAATCATCGAGGAAAGCAACATTGGCAAGCAAGTGGAGAAAAATCTGGGTTATATGGTTGGCTTGCGCGTGCAGATGATTACAACTCTCAAGGGATCATAGGAACCCATCTGCGAAAAATGGCAGACCTGAAAACCATAGCTCAACTGACGGATGAAGAAGCTCGGAAGACAGACATGCTTGTATCCAACCTGACGAATTCGCTTGAGAACAAGAAGAAGAGTTTGAAAGAGATGGAAACAAGATACAATGAGACCACAACTTCCATCAACAAGTTAGCAGAAGAGAAGGACAGGCTCCATCTGGCATTTAATGAAGGTAATGACTCTTTTGAATTGTGTACCGTGTGTTGAGTAATGTTACATCCACTCCAACATTATACACTCATGGGTAATGCGAATGAACTCATAAATATAAAGTTGGACTTGGCAAATAAAATGGAACTTGAAATGCATCTCAGGAGCTGCGTTAACAGCCGTAACAGAAAAAGTCCAGAATGGCAATGAACATTTTATTTACTCACAGAAAGTTTTTTTTTTAATGGGGAATCAATATTGTGCTCGTTGAGAATTTCAATCAGAGTTGCATTATTGGCGAATGCATTTACAGATTTACTTCTCCCTGCTTGTTTTGAACTCAAAGTTGTGTTCTTTTTCTTTTCTCTGCCAAGTAGTCCTCTGGTAAAGGATTCTGATTCACAGAGTTACATACTTACATCTACATTTGACTAGTATTGACTTTACTGACCAAGCATCTTACCTAAAGATCAGTAGTATGGCTGTTCCCTTTTCCTCTCCCAAAAAAGAAAGAGAGAAAAAAAAAATAAAAAGGGAAGGAAAGCAAAACTAGTGCATCGTCTTCCATGGTAAAAAATATGTGTATTTCTGGCTATGAGCTGAGAGCATAAAAACCTACAGTACATTTGTTATTGCAAATTAAATCTTTAAATGGTGGTAAAGAGATGATAGACCTCTTTCGGTTGGGGTTTTTTTTATGCTTTTCTTTATAATACTGTGACTAAAATTGTACCACTCATGGGTGTCCTCTTAGAGATAAGAAAGATACAGATGAGCACACGAGATCAATTCCAAAAGGTTTTCAATGAGTACTCTGAGCTGAAGTCCCAAATGGAATCAGAGAAAAGGAAGCTTGAGTTGCAAGCGCAAGGGTTAGAGAAGCGCGAAGCTCACAATGAAAGTGAAAGGAGAAAGCTTTCTGAGGAATTTCAAAAGGTATTTGCTAGGTCGTTCTATAGCATTAGATTTATCACATTCTGTATCAGCTTCTGTTTGAATTCTAAGAATTGGGTGCTATCCAATATATGCTACTTGCATGATATATGAAAGCTACTATGACATTCCGTAGAATACTGCGGGAGAAATCATTTGGTAGTTTCTATCAGAATTGTTCAGTCTTCAGCATCAGCCAATGTCAGTTATATCCATTTTGTAATCTTTTTCAACATTATAGTCTTAATAATATTGTACTAGTTAGGTGAATACATATTAGCCTTTGACTTTTTGGAGGCGACTGTTTGGTTAATTTTTTAACTGTGTAGTTATATCATTGTTTTCTTTTCAGAATGCCCAGAGGAGTAGCTCACTTCAGCATGCGGCAGTTTTGCAAATGAAGGCTGATGATAATGTCCTGAGGTTGGCAGAAGAGCAGAAGGTCAGGGTGGTTGCTGCGAGTTGTTATATGACACTGACAGTGCCTTAAAAATTTTCTGAAATTTGATATTCAATTCTGTTATACTTGTAATGACAGAAAGAAAAGGAGAATCTGCATGAACGAATCTTGCAGCTCCAAAGTCAGTTGGAGGCAAAACAAGCACTTCAGCTGGAAATTGAACAACTCAAAGGGAAGATAAATGTCATGAAGCATGTGGGACATAGAGGAGGTATGGAAGTGATGAAGAAGATGGAGGAAATGCATCAAGAACTGCAGGAAAAGGAAGATGAATTAGCAGATGTGGAATCCTTGAACCAGACCCTTGTTGTCAAGGAAAGGATGACCAATAAGGAACTTCAGGAGGCTCGTAAGGCATTGATAGATGTACGCTTTAAACATTTCATTGAGTTCTGTACTTGTTGCTTAAGGCATATTCCTCTTTTTCAAACCTAATCTCTAACATGCGCACTTCATGCTTGCACGAATTCAAGAACCTGAAGGACATGTCCAATTGTGGGAGTGTTGGTGTCAAGCGGATGGGCCAACTAGATAATTCAGCTTTTCGGATAGCTTCCAAGCGGAGGTATCCTGAAGAAATGGTTGTGTGTAAAGCTGCAGAGTTGTGTTCAGTGTGGGAAGAGTATCTTAAGGATCCTCAATGGCACCCTTTTAAGATGATCGAGGTTGAAGGAGAGCATAAGGTATTCATTCTGGTTTGGACTTCATGAATACCTGTTTTACAATGACTGAGCTTTATAGATGCTTGTGCAATGTGTCATGGCTTATATAATTCCATGGAAGAATACAACTTTTGCAATTCTCAAGACTTGCACTCTTTTTTATTTTCAAAAGTTGATAGGATTAAAGTTCAACCTTTAACGTTATTGTTCATCTTTGCAATCCATCTTTTATATCAAAGTTTGACAGATTTCCTCCTTTTCAGAGCAGGCAAAGATAATATGTTTCTTCAGTTTTTTATACAAAAATAAGGCATATTCAAGCTCAAGTATTGTTGCAGGAAACAATAGATGACACTGATGAAAAATTAAGAGGCCTAAAGGAGGAGTGGGGAAATGAGGTATACAAGGCTGTTACAACTGCATTGAAGGAGATTAATGAGTACAACCCTAGCGGGAGATACATTGTCCCGGAATTGTGGAACAACAAGGGAAAAAGGAAGGCTACTCTACATGAAGGTTGCTCATATATTTTAGCCAAATGGAAGTTAAGCAAACGGAAGAGAATGATCATATGAAGGTTGGTATCTAGTTGCTATAGTTTCTCTATGCATTGTCACCTATGCAAGTCACCTGCTTGAAGGGTGAACGTTTGCATGTGACAACGGATTTTGTGCAAACTGAGTTGACAGCAAATTCATGAATAGGGGAGTTACGAGTTGTGCAATCTGTGGAGCATTTCGTGTGAAATGCAGGGTTTCCTTTTTGAGTGGATAAATATATGGGTACGCAATTATGCATCTCTGAAGCCAATCTTTCAATAGAGGTATTTGAACCGTATTTTCTGATTCCTAAGAAAAGGGGTTTCAGGCCAACTTATTGGAGCATAGAGGGACCTTTGTGGTCTTTGTAATGGCAAATATTCGTCATCTGGGACAAATGGACATCCTTTCTGAAGTGATTAGAACTTTAGCTGGTTTCGAAATTAAAGACTTCTCTTTGTCTTTGTAGTAGATTAGTAGTCCACGATGAAACGAATGTGGAAGGGTGGACATAAAGTGAAGGGAAACAATCACCTGAATCCCTTGACTTTGTCTTGATATTGTCATTTTGCTTTTACTAAAGATTTGCTGATACTACAGAAGTGCATGCTGCCCATATGAAATCAAAAATTCTCTTGGCTCAATTGTTTTGTTGAGCAAATGAGGCCCGTTAATGGACACTAGGATGTTATTGCGGATCTTATTGAACATAAATGAAGGAAAATGAAAACGGAAGCCATAGAGGATCTTGTTGTGTGTTTCTGTTGTTTTAGCATAAAATCTTGCCTTCCTTTTGCATTATAAATGGCAGCGATTGAACAACCACCCTGCACTATCCTGTCTGTCTTCATCGCCACAGCATGTCAAATGTTGGGCTCATGAACATGTTAAGCTTGTACCGCAGATATTGCCAGTTTTGCTGAAACTCTGCATTGTCCAGAATGATGAAAGAGAGAGGAGTAGAGCAACACTGTCGAAGGCACAGGAACCTGAGATGGAAGTCCGACAGTGTAGGTTTGCAAATGTTTAATGAAAAGAACCTAAAAATTTACCCTCAACAGCACTTGTGAGTCTTAATCTGCTTTATATTTAGATATAAGTTTATAACCTCATTCAAACTTGCTCTACTTTCATTCCAGAAGTTGAACCACTCATTTTATACAGTCTCCAATCATCATAAAACAAGAGATTCGTGAAGTGAAAACCAGTATACCTTATGCTCTTATTCAACCTCAATCTCCTTAAAAGATGCCATTGAGGTTCCTTGAGCCACTCTTCCCACAATGAACACAACTCTGCGGCCTTAAGCTCAACCACTTGTTCAGTATACTTTCTCTTAGAAGCTATCCAAAGAGCTGAATTATCCAGTTCTCCTATCCACTTGACACTAATACTCCCATGATCACACGTCTTTCAAGTTCTTGGATTCATCCAAGCATTAGGGTATTACAGATTACGTTTGAAAAAGAGGAATATGCCATCAGCAACAAGTACAAAACTCAATGAAATGCTAAACACTTACATCCATCAATTCCTTACTAACCTCTTTAAGATCCTCATTGGTCATCCGTTCCTTGGGAACAAGGGTCTGATTCAAGGATTGTACATTGTCAGAGACTCTATAACCTGAATGCTTCAAAATTTGGGTTGAAAGAAGAGCAAGTTTCTAAGGAGGTCATAAACTTAAATGTAAATAATCAAGCAAGTTAAGACCTACAAGTGCTATTGATGGTAAAATTTTAGGTTATTTCTCATTAAGCATTGTTGAAACTGCACTGTTAGCCTTCAACCTCAGGCTTCCTGTGGTTGCTTAATGCGAGACTGCGTCTGGAGGAATGTGTAATTAACTTTGCTATTGACACTGCAAATGCTTGTGAATATTAATGCTGTTAGAAGAGCAGAACGATACCTTGGGCTTGGGGTCTTTGATGTGGTGGCATGTATTGAGCCTTGACCTAGATACTGCCAACCTTCGGTGTGGATCTCTGGCATTCAGAGTAGAGCAATTGTTCATGCTTATTATTGTTGTTCTTAAGTTTTTGTAACGAGTATGGTTACCCCTATAACCAGAATTTTCTAATTGCTAATTGGGTGAGATTCACACGATGGTTGTTGTTCAAAAACCAACTCAATCAAAAGTTTAGAGCACCATCAGTCAGGAACACGTGTTTCATCTGTTGGGTCCCACTGCCGCATGGCCACCGCCTATTTGTTCCATTTGCAATGGCCTTGCGAGTGGAAAGGTGTTCCTCCTTTAGTTTTGTCATTTTTTGTCCTTTTGTGAATTTTTTTTCTTTTTTTTCCTTCTTAAAAATATTATTTGGATTATTTAAAAAAAAGATTGTATGTTATGAGATGAGTCTATTACAAATATTTTATTAAATGATTTAAATTGGAGTTCAATGGGTTGGAGAAATGAAGGAATATGAGTTTTCAAAAATTGGAACTTTTGGTAATGTGGCAGGATAGAGTTCTAAAATATGGAATGTAGGTTGGGAATGCTCTTAAGCTGATGGTTGAAATCCCAAAAATAGTTTTATACTCTAACATGCCCCTCACACAAATGCCCTTTGGACTTCGAAGCGTGACTGTTGAGATTTGAACTCGATATCTCTCGCTGAGAAAGACTCTGATACTATGTTTAAGAATCAACTCAACCAAAAGTTTAAACTGATGGTTGAAGACCTATGAATAAGTTTATACTTTAACAATTGTCTTATGATGTTTGTAGGCACTCAAAATTTGTTCGTGTCGTACCAAAATTAAATTTAATTAATTAATTGAGTCAACCCCTTTAATTAATTTAATCAAGCCCAAAGACTTGCATATCAAGCCCAAAATGAAGCCTAGATGACTACCAAGTTCGGGTTCACTTAAAATTCGTGTCAAAGCCCAAACCGAGGTTCAAGACGACTACCAAGTCAAGTCACGACCTAAAGCCCGGAAGACGTTCGAGTAATGGCACGGTTAAAGTCAAAATCAAAGTCAAAGTCAAAGTCAAAAAGGTCAAAGTCAACATCGACTCACAAGTCAATCATCAAAAACGACTCTCAAGTCAACGTCCGGTTAAAGCTCGAAGCGACTTCCAAGTCAATGCTTGGTTCAAGCCCGGAAGACTCCTAAGTCAAAGTCAAAGTCAAACAAACGAAAGTCAGGTAGCCTAAGATAAGACCTGATTGAAATGCCCAAAACCTAGGTCAAAAGTCCAAAACCCAGGTCAAGACTATCTTGACTTGGGAGGAGGGATTATCCTATAAATAGGTCCCCACCCCCTTTGTTTCAGGGGTTGGAAAATCCATCCTTAAGAGAAAGAATCAGAGGATTTTGTATTCATACAGATTGTAACTCATTCAAATCAATTGAATTTATAAATATTCAATCTTTGTAATTTGTTATTACAAATTTGGCACGCCCGGTGGGACATCTCTTCCTCTCATCTTTCTCTTAAAACATCAAGACTTTCAAGTCACAAAAACATCATCTTCAACGAAGACATGGCTACAAAGAACGTTGCCGCGCAAACTTCAAAGAAGAAGAGCACAAGACCTCTTTCGCGCACATCATGTGGAGCAAGCATTACTTCTAGCAAGTGCGCTCACACAATGAACACCAGAAGTATGGCGAAAGATGCTGCGCCGACCGCTCCTGTGCAAACTGTGCTGCCCCCACCCAAACTCCGAGACTTGAAGACGCAGCAAAAGGCATCCTCTTGGATGGGTGAAACTCAAAACGTTTAGCTTCAATCTCCAGTCTGCGAGGTTGAAGACTACTACAACAGTAACTCTTCTTCGCCCTCACCGAAGGGGGCGCACATGTCAGAGACCGAAGTTGAGTCCACCAAAACTGTTGTCATGCCAGCCATGATGACAGGCACAATCACTTTGGAAGAGGAGATGGTTAACATGAAAGTCATCCTAGAAAAAATCACCAGGGACAATGAAGAAAAGGAAGCGCGCATTAAGCTTCAAGAAGAAAAGATTGCTAAACTGACTAGAAAGTTAGAAAAATGGCCAGCTCAATCTTTCACAAAGGACTCAGAAAGTGAGGACTCAGAAAAAATGTCCATCCACATTGAAGCCTCTGACAGCGAGAAGCAGTCAAAGAAAGGCGTCACACCTAAACATGTCAAGTCCTCTGGATCAATGACCATTGAGCAAATCCAAGACTTGATAGCAAATGCTGTTAAGGTGCAGTTAGGTGAAGGTTCGCGCAGAACTCACCAATACACCAAACCTTACACTAAGAGGGTGGATGCTCTTCGCATGCCCCACGGCTACCAACCCCCCAAGTTCCAACAATTCGATGGGAAAGACAATCCAAAACAGCATGTCGCGCACTTCATTGAGACGTGCAACAATGCTGGGAGTGACGACGACCTTATGGTGAAACAGTTCGTCATGACATTGAAAGGTATTGCCTTTGACTGGTATACCGACTTAGAACCTGAATCCATTGATAGCTGGGAACAAATGGAGAAAGATTTCCTCAACAGGTTCTATAGCACTCAGCGCGTTGTCAGCATGACTGAGTTAGCGAACACAAAACAGTGGAATGACGAGCCAGTTCTTGACTACATTAACCGTTGGCGCACACTTAGCCTCGAGTGCAAGGATCGGCTCTCTGAAGCGTCTGCCGTCGAAATGTGCACCCAAGGCATGCACTGGGACTTGCTGTACGTCCTACAAATGAGCAAACCTAGGACTTTTCAAGAATTGGCGACCAAGGCGCATGATATGGAGGTGACAATAGCTAGTCGTCGCACCAACTCCTTCTATTCTACTGAATCAAAAAGGGACAAAGTTGAGTTCGACAAGAATGTTAACTTTTCTAAGGGCATGACCAAAGAAGCGATGTCCACCTCTACAAGTCAGCCAATTCGCATTCTGGAAAAGCCAAAACTAGGGGGCAAGAAGAGCTCGTCGTTCAAGGTTGTGTCAAATAAGCGTCCCACACTAAAAGAACTTCAGGAAAAGAAGTATCCATTTTCTGACTCAGATTTGTCAGGCATGCTAAATGACTTACTCGAAAAGGGCGTCATCGAATTACCCGAGCCAAAGCGCACATAAGAAGTTGGGAGGACCGCCGACCCTAAATACCGTCAATACCATCGAATCGTTAGTCATCCTCTTGAGAAGTGCGTTACACTCAAGGAACGCATCATGCGACTGGCTGAGGAAGGGAGAATCATTTTAGATTTGGATGAAACAGCAGAAGTTGGCCACGTCACAGTGCAAGAAGCTGGTGAGTTAGATTCTGAAATGGATCATGTTGAAGTGCTAGAGGGCTCAGGAGAATGCTTCATAAAGAGCTTCTTTGATAGTGTGGTTGTCTACACAACCTCATGTTTTGAAATTGACGATGACGAGATAAATGAAGAGCAGAATGTCCCGCTTGAAGAAAGTGGTGATGGCAGCATCCAACCACAACAACGGAAAGAAAAGCACGAGATGACAATTCCAGTCTCGTCCGTCAAGCAAGCAAATGTCGCGGTAAATTCAGTGGCGCCAGTCTTCAAATGTACAAATCCTAAAAGTGCAACTAAGGTTGGACGCAAGTTCAATGAAGCAAGCTATCGCGTTCTTAAAAAAAAAAAAGGTGTGCTTCCAGTTCATAGGGCGAACCCAAACAAATTGACCAAGGTTTCTCTCTCGGGTTTTGTTGCCACTTCTAAAGGCTCACTCCAAGAAGACGGTGAGCTGTCAAAGATGCGCATCAATGATGGGTGTAATCTTAATGTGCACAAGTTAATGAAGAGGTCCAGCCATGACTTCGGCCAGCCAACGTCTTTGGGTCATAAGATCGAAGCTAAGCCCTACGGATTTGACAGCACGCAAAGGGTCGTACAAAGTCAAGGGGGCAACTCTGCAACACCTAAAGTTGGCCTTAGCTACGGACCGCCTCAACCTGTGAGGATTTCGGGGCGACGTAAGGACAAGCAAGCCCTCACGCAATATATCACAGCTGAAGAGGTTGATGATAACGAGGGTGAAAATGCCAAGACCAACCCCAACACGTCAGTGTTCGACAGGTTGCAGCCATCAACGTCGCGTCAACGCCCTTCTGTGTTTAGAAGGATTGGAAAGGGTAAAATCCCAAAGCCCTCTGTCTTCCATAGGTTGAAAAAAGATGAGCAACCTAAACCCTCGGTCTTCTCCAGAATCAACATAGGCAAAATGTCGTCAAGCTCACCGCATTCACAAAGAAGGATTCAGTGTTCAACCGCCTTGGCAAAACAAATGAAGTCCAAAGTTCAATTCCTTCACGCATGAAGCGTGTTTCCACTTTGGATGTGAAGGTGGATGACTCTCTGAAAGTAAAGAGGCGCGTCCTAATTCTCACTGGCCAGGGGGCTCAGGCCAGTTCAAAAGAAAAAACTAAGGAGCAAGCTTTTTCCAGCTGCGACGCAAACAACGATGCCGACAACGTTCCTTGAAGAAATGCTGGATCAGCTCCTGGGCAAGAGCTTAAACTGTTTACCACAAAAAGAAAACACCCAAAGTTCACATACATTTCAAAAAAAAGAAGACTCCCGAACAAGAGGCTAAACTGTTCGCACATTCAAAAAAAAAGACTCCCGAACAAGAGCCTAAACTGTTCACACATTCAAAAAGAAGACTCCCGAGCAGGAGGCTAAACAGTTCACACATTCAAAAAAAAAAAAGAAGGAAAGCTCCCAAGTAATAGCCTAAACTGCTTGTTCTTTCAAGTTAAATTCATTTGTAATACTCCTGGTCCGCAAGAGTATAAACTGTGAATGGAAAAATAAATGAAAAAAAAGGGGGACGTTTGGTTGAACTACGTAACAACTTGGTCTTATTGAAAATTACAAGTACCCATAAGTACGTAGGCAGTCTCAACAAATCATCGACTGCAGTCGAACACATCGCACAAAAAGGGGGGGGGCATGAAAGAGAAGAGATCAAAGACATCACCTTTCTACCGCCAAGCTTCTCCTAGCGGCTTGCACCATTTTTAATCACCTGGAAATTGAAGAAAACACAAAGTTAAATTCTTTTTCAGGAAAGAAATCAGTAAGCAAAGCAGCATCTAGACAAGATAAATGCTAAAGAAGGGAGAAGTGTATAGCAAAATCAATCAAAATATTGGTTGACGCCTGTGCTAGCTGCTCCTCACTGCCCACATCACTTTTGTGCGTATCAGTTCCGTTCAAGGCCTATAAGCCAAGCAGCGAACCGTGTCGCAAGTGGTTCTTCAAATCTTCATACCACTTTCGTGCGTATCAGTTCCGTTCGAGGCCCGTGGCCAAGCAGCGAATTGTATCGCAAGTGGTTCTTCAAATCTTCATACCACTTTTGTGCGTATCAGTTCCGTTCAAGGCCCATGGCCAAGCAGTGAACCGTGTCGCAAGTGGTTCTTCAAATCTTCATACCGCTCTTGTGCGTATCAGTTTCGTTCGAGGCCCTTGGCCAAGTAGCGAACCGTGTCGTAAGTGGTTCTTCAAATCTTCATACCACTCTCGTGCGTATCAGTTCCGTTCGAGGCTCGTGGCCAAGCAGCGAACCGTGTCGCAAGTGACTCTTCAAATCTTCATACCACTCTCGTGCGTATCAGTTCCGTTCGAGGTCTTTGGCCAAGCAGCGAACCGTGTCGCAAGTGGTTCTTCAAATGACTCATCGACCTGCACAAGCAACGATACGAACAAAAAAAATAATAATAAAAAAAATAGCAAGCTCTTCAAGGTTCAACGTTGCAAATGTTAGCAAGTCTTTCAAGACCAAAATCCAACATTGCAAATGTCCATAAAGGACCACATTTCAGGCAAACCCAAGTTCTCAAAAAAAAAGCCTCGTTGAAAACCCAAAATCCATACGGACCGGGTTTCCCAAATCAAAACAAACTAAACTTGTTTTAGCAGCATTGTCAAATCCCTGCAAGCGCTCCATGTAGCAATGAGGCCAATGCATGCAAACAAGTAAAGACACCAACACTCTGGTGAAGTTTGGCACTAAAATTCCATTTCGCAGGGAATTCAAACCAAAAAAAAAACAAAGGTCTCATCCATGTTTTGCGTCTTTCACTATCTCGCCTCTTCAATCTTCCTTCCTCACCATGGCTACTTTTCCTTCAAACCTCATCAATTCCATCAAACAAAAAGGAGGGGGATAGCTTCCATATCATTTTTCTCTCTCCTCAATCTACCCAAACCCAAAGGCTGAATCAAAGCCCTTTGAACCCAAATTTTTGATTACCAAAAGAAAGCAGTAGCATCAACTAGCAATTTACAAATGGCATTGTGCATTTGTGCATCATCATCATCAAGAACCAGGAAACAAATACACACCCCCAACCAATCCAGTGTACAAGGTTGATCAAGCTTTAACCATTGATGTCAAGCGCTTGCATCAAATGCAACAATCTAAGCTTTTTCCCAGATTCTCAACTCATGCCCAGATCCTTCCTTTTACAAAAAAAAAAATTTAAAAAAAAGGAAAGCATGAAGAAACAAAAACAGAACAACAAAAAAAGAAACCGAAACAAAAAGGGGGTTGAGAAAGGTGATA
>JACYFF010031956.1:100093833-100145337 GCA_017589665.1 Selenicereus undatus | reverse complement strand
GAATGGTAATTTCACAATTTTGTTGTTGTTTTTTTGGAAGTTGGAAGCCGGTAAAATTTGTCAATTATTTTTAACGATTTGAGTTACAAGTTATTAAATTTATGAAGGGGTAGGTTGAAGTTAGTTGATGTGGGTTGAGTTAAATTGAAGTTGGGTGAAGTAGGTTGAGGTTGGTATTTTTTTTTCTAGTGGGTTGAAGTAGGTTAAAGTTGGTGTAGTAGGTTGAGGTGGGTTGAGATTGATAAATGTAAAATAACCTACGAAAAGAACAGGGGCACAATCATTCATGTGCGGATTGTTTGCTCGTAGAATGTTTGATTTTAACAAAGATAATTGAGATCTAATTCCTTTGAATTGCACTTGTGTTTGCAAATCACCAACTAAAAGCCCACAGAAATTACAAGTAGTCACTTTTTTCTATTTGAACTGATACCTGTAGTCAGATTAGAAATGAGAACAATTTGAAAGGAGCATTATCGGCCGTTTGTTCCATAACTCAATCAATGACCTCACCTACCCACGTATTTCCGTCTCTTTGCTCGTTGCTGCTCGTAGACATATTTTGTTACTCTTTTATACATGTATTTGCAACTATTTACTGCTTCTAATGACTCTCAACCGCCTGTTACTGATTATTGCCACTTTTAACTGCCCAAGTTTTATATTGGTTTCTAGAGTCAAGTGGTTTCAGCGGTTAAAACCAATATTGCGGGCTAAGGAGCAGCTAAAAGCAATGGTAAGCGGTTAAGAGCGCTTGCTGAGAAAAGATAAAGACTATATTCGGTAAAATTAGCTGTTTAGGTAACAGATAGATGTTCAGATAGCGAATAGCTATTTAGGTAGCTCATATCGTTTCTAATTTTGCTGTTAGTTGATAGTGTTTAGATGCATTGTTGAAATAAATATGTTTGGTAGCTTCAGCTATTGGGTTAGCTAATTAATGTAAATTGACGTAAAATAATATAGATAATATCCAAATATAAAATTTTCAAGTGATATTTTTTTACCAAAAAATATGAAACGCTACTTCTAAATGGCAAAAGCTAATACTGTTAACTTTTTAAAAATGCTGCTTAAAATGTTAAACGTTACGTGAAGTTAATCAAAATACTAGGTTACCAAATATTAAAAATTGACTGATTAATGTACTAATTTAGTCAAAAATATTAAACAATACTCAAAACACCGCTGTTACTGAACACAGCCGAAAAGCCAAAGAGTTAAGAATAAGCAGTTGGAAAGTATAAGGCACATTAAGCGGTATGCTAAGGACCTGTTCTTTTCACCTTATTTTGACTGAATTTATTCTGAATTTATCTTATCTGAACTTATTCTGAAGTTATTTACTAAACTTATTCAGAACTGAACTAATTCTGAACCTATTTACTAAACTTATTATTGTGAACTTTCTTAACTGAACTTATTTAAATTTATTTTAAACTTTATAAACTAAAATTATTCTAAACTTATTCTGAACTGAACTTATCCGAACTTATTTTCTCTTAAAATAAATCGAAAAGATCATGCCCTAATTCTCTTTTTCCATTGCGCAGTTGTGTGCATAAATAACACATGCCTTTCCCCAATTCCGCTAAAACACCAAAACCCTAGAAGAGGACCTGTTCCGCTCAGCAATGGGGGGTTGCAGAAAAGTCTCTTTCCCTCAAAACCCTCTATAAATCTCTGGCTAAAAGTTCTTCAGGTATGTTTATTTCGGTTTGCTTTTATCTTCTTCGTTAATCTGCAAGATGGGTAATGGGCTATGATTACAAACATTACTCTCTCCCTCTCTCTATTTCGCTCTCTCTCTCTCTCTCTCTCTCTCGTGTGTGTGTATGTGTATGTGTATGTATATATGTATGTTGAAAATGATAAATGTCTTGTTTCTTGAATCAAGAGAGAGGGTGGAGTGGGGGGCAACCGCTTTCAATCTGAAGTGATCGAATTTTAGGGTTCAGAGGAGTAAAGATTGGCTAATAAACGCCGCCCCCTTTTCTGATCATTGAAAAGGGTTGTGCTTTCTGGCGTTTTTGCTCTCTTATAACTCTTTCTGTACCCTCTTTTTCGATTCTCAGATTGATGAATTTGCCCAACTCCCCACGATGATGGATTTCTTCGAAAATCTACACTTGATATGAGCCCTTTTACTAGTACCCATCTTCGGTTTCATTTTTCTTTCTTCAAAGTTCAGTCCATCTTACATTGTACATTGCATTCTCAAGTGGGTTTTTGTTTCTTTCTTTGAAATTTTTTTGGGTTAATGTAGCATGCGGAGAAGAAATGTTGTACCCAATTTGTCTGTGATTATGTTCAGATTATGTGACTTGTTTTCATATTCTAATCACCATCTTTGTGGAAAAGTTGGTGACATGATCGATTCAGGAAATGCATTGTTGCAATCTTTGAATGCTAGAGGATTTTTGGTATTGATTCGCTTGGTGCTGGGGCTTGAACTTTTCAAAGATGATATTCAGTCAGATGACTGGAGTTTTGCTTGAGATATGTTGTTTGTCACGCTAAATCTTCGATTCTTCCATTTCTATGATTCTCTGGTTCTGTCTCATCGACCAAACATCTGAGAGCCTTTTGGTGACTGCTACAATTTTGTGGGATTTTATTGGATGTTCTGGAGCCACTTTAACATAACCTAGAATCAACGACTGGAGCTTCCCCACCCCATGTATTTGTTGGTAGTTGGATGCTAAATTGAATAACATAGTGCCACCGAGAGGATGTTGATTAACTTGATTTCAGCTAGGTTTCTCTGCCCCAATAATTATTTTCAAGTGACCATGCATTTATACCAATGTGGCCATACGATCTTCCAATCAGGCTTTGGGACTAGGTTTCTCTGATCCATTTGGTCATGTTGAGATATCAAATCCTTTAGCGCTGAGTGATCAGCTTTAACTCAAATATATCAATTGACTTGAGTAGCAAACGTTGGAAAACCATGGGCTTCAAGGCAACTTGGTTCTGCAATTGTTTTGAAGACAAGGTATTAGGTAAAAACTTCAAGGATATCAAGTTCCTAATGTTTGAACCGATACTAATTGGTTCAGCGTCTCATCTATGCCATGATGCTCGAAATCTCTTTCGTGCTTGCTAATACACAAGTTGAATGTGTGGTGTGGATGCAAATGAGAAGTGATTTGATTATTGCTTAGCTATCATTAAGAGGTGACTTCATGGTATAGAAGCCATCTATGAGAAGAGTTGTGTCAGCAGAACGGTGCTAGAGTCAGCAAGCTCTGTCCTTCGCCTTGCTGTCAGTTGTAGATTGTTCGCTTCACAACAAGAAAGAAGATTGGGTCATCAGCATTAAGGTCCAATATTGAACAATTTGTTGGTCGCGACATAAAGAAACTAATGTGTTTGGATGGGTAGAAGTTGGAAAAAGGGGATTATACTTTCTTTTCTGTTGAATCCTTTGTCTCTCTGTATTGTGTTAACCATTGTTGTCTGGCTGTATGAGTGCTGTTGATTGTGCTGTTTTGATGGAGGGAGAAGCCATTTTCAATGCACTGAACGTCATAATGGCCTCTGTATTCTGTTACTAGAAACAGGAAATTTGCTTCATATTGAATGACAAAGATTAATTGATGCCCGCTGCCTTCTTTCTGTATTTGTTGTTTGATTGGGAAATTTTGTAGTGAGATTGCTATCGAGAGCTGCTCAGTAGTCTTTATTACAATGCGTTTTTGACATCCACAAGTTCATGAGGACGATGACCGTGTATCGTGACATTTAGTAATGGTATGTTCAATACTTTTCTGCCATTAAAACCGTGTTCATTCATTTTTTGATCTAATTGTGTTTGAAGGCACTTTGGATTTTTGGATCTTTGATAAAATTCTAAAATTGGAGACAGAACCATTATACCAAAAACTTTTACTATCTATGGTTTTTGGTCATTGGACTTCTATTAACAAAGTTGAGCGACTATTGTTCTCGCTATTATCATCTGTATGTTTAAAGGCGAAGGGATCACTTGGTGAGTTGAGTCTTGTTTCCTGTTGTTTCCCCTGCCCTCAGTTCCCATCAAACATGCGAATTGTATGCAAATTTGACCGTCATTGATGCCGTTAAGAGCCTGTACAATTGTGAACCAAAAATTGGGTTCACAAGTAGGAGCGTACCCTCTCCATATTAGCCTATGAGTCAATTTTTTGGCTTACAAATTTTTCTTCTTCAATGTAGCGTTTTATGCATGGAACCTGCCATTAAACATATTTAATTAGTTTCACAATCGTATATTGTTTCATTATTTATGTAAATAAATTGTGTAAGTAATTTATGAATATTTTAAAAACTTAAATAATTCATTTATGTTAACAAAATTGGAAAATATAATTAATATAGTAATAAAATATTATTAATCTATTAATATCATTAAAATACACCCCTCTTTGCCCTCTCTAGGGGTGTTCATCGGTCGAAACCCGGACGGGACCGGGTTGGACCGAAGACCGAATAAAAGGAAAGTTACGGACCGTGGACCGGACCGAATAAGTCAAGGACCGGACCGGGACTGGACCGAAAAAAGTAGGACCGGACCGGACCGGACCGAATTATAAAGTTAGCAAATTTTTACAATATGAACATCTTATATTTATTTCAATATGAACAATTTCTACATATTTTCACCATGAAAAACAAATCAATATTCTTGAATGTTTGAAAAATTATAAGTTGCAAAAGAAAATTAAAATTTAGTAAGTAAAAAATCGGTTTTTAAATTTTTTTATTCGGTCCTCGGTCCGGACCGGTGGACCGGTGGACCGGACCGGACCGGACCGAAGACCGAATAAAAAAAATTTGTGGACCGTGGACCGGACCGAATTCATTCGGTTCGGTCCTGTCCGGTCCGGTCTAGGCCGGTCTTCGGTCCGGTCCGGGTTTGGACCGAATAATGAACACCCCTAGCCCTCTCTCATTACTTTCGACCCTCCGTCCAGTGAGCGCCCGTTGTACATGCTGTAAGAGCTCTTTCATTCCAGACTCACAAATAAATACTAGTCCAAATCAATTAGAATATTAATCTATTGTTCCGCACCCAAATAAAAATCCTTTGTGTCGTACTTACCAAGTTACCATCCATGTAAAACAACTAGGGGTAGGTAACGGATCGGGTCGGATTAGGTTAGTTCATTAACAAATCGGGCCGGGTCCAATGCATTTGTTAATGGTCAGAGTGGGTTATGGGTCAAGTGAACCTGGTTCGTCCATGGCCTGTCCGTTATCACCAATGAGTATTTTTGGTGAGTGAATTTTTCAACTAAAATCTCTATAATTTTTCAACCAAACCAAATTAGTCCAAATTCAAATCTAAAAAATACACAACCAAACTAATAAATGGGTTGGGTTGAGTCGCTTATAGGCGACCTGCTTTGGGCCTGTTTAAAAACGGAACAAACTTACTCCAAAAAATGGTATATAATAATTATTGTTTTGTACAAAGTATTGGTAATAAATTTAACTAATTGAAATATGTAAAATGGTGTGTCAAATAGGTTGAAAAAATTAATGGGTTACTAAACGGGCTGTTAATGAGTCAGCCCAATTCAGTCCGTTAATATGCCTTAATGGGTTGGTCTAATATTGACCTAGCCTATTATTAACCAGGCCCATTATTAACCCTATTTTAAAAGGATTGGCCGTTTAATCCAATGAATACTCGGTCCATTACCCGTGCCTAAAAACAATACAAGGTTAGAGATTCGAATCCTAGTATGCCTAAGTGCAACTGGGATGGGTGGATACTCAAGATTGTACTGAATTATGAATTATGTAAATTCCAAAGTAGATTATATAGATTATAACACTAACCAATAAGAATTATCTGCCTTTCATAATTTTTCTCCTCGTGAAATTTCTATATCTACTTTTAAAAAAAAAAAGACAGAAAATCCCCATGTTATATGATCCGAGTCCATTGTATGTGTAATTGCTACATAAGTCCCTCTATAGCCAACTAGCACATCGCACAGAAAATTCTTTTCCTTGGTAATTTCTAATATTAATTGTTTTTTGGAGCTAATCATAACAATTAGTAATGTAAATTTTAATTGATTATATTAAAATGTATTATGGATAACTTCTTCTACAATTAAACATGTCAAAGTTCAATTTAAAATACACATGAATGGCATGAACTTTCAAACATATGAATGTGTTGCTTATTAATTAAACATATAAACATGTCTCACATGTATCTAATAATTAATTTCAATATCACAAGTTCAACATACAAATTAAACTTATAACACATGAATCTCTATAACATCTTTTTAAATCTAACAGTTCATTTTCTTAACATTGTAATAAGTTCTAAAACATGTAAACACATTATTTGAAACATATATAAATGTGTGAAATGTATCCAACAATTCATTCCAATATCATAATTTAAAGCTTACAAATTAAATATATTAATATTAATAATTAACTTATGCATACAGCATATTCACTTTTTCACAATTTAATTTCCAACATGTTAAGGAAAATTTTATTTATTTAAACATACGATTAAGAATAAATATGTATAAGAAAATTTTGTTACAAATTTCTTCACTTCATTTCACTTTTATCTTGATTTTTCAACTTTAAAAACACTCCCCACATATCTTTAACAACAAAACCATAAAGAAAAATTATCAATTAAAATATATAACTTCAAAAAATAAATTTCATTAAAAAACATAAATATAGCTAAATAATAATTATTCTGCACTTACCACAATGTTTTTCTTCTTCACTTCCGACACTCAAGATTTATAGCTACAATGGGAGGTTTTTAGATTGAGAGAATGAGAAGAAATTTGAGATTGATTTTTCACAATTCTAACTTCATATTTATAGACAAATTAATCATGCAAAAAAAAAAAGTTCAATATAGTCGTTGGGTTACAACGGCTATGCAGTGCACCAAGACCAAAAATGCACAAAATTCATAGTCCAACGGCTACTTTGGGATATTTTCTTTTATAACATGGCCCGCAACTAAACACGCCTTCACCCCGTTACACACGGCGTTTCACTGCCAAATAAGACAAACAAAAAAGCTTGCGGGATAGAACTGCATAGCGTTTCATCCCTCATTTCTCTACACGCGTTTCCCGGCTCTAGCGGACGCGTGTCTCACGCATGGCCCAACGGTGGCACACGGTACCTGGACCGGGATGGCCTAGCCCTACCTATCAACATAGGTCAAGGACTAGCATATAATAGCTACTCAACCTCTAACGTATTCACATTGATCTTCTTAAAGAATGTGATGGCGTATTTATAATAAGGATTAAGTTTTCGGTCTTATGGAGGACATGGCTCAGGATAGGGGGTTGTGGCGGGACAGGATTAAGGTTTCGGATTGTAGGGGATCGCCTCCGTAGGGGGCAGTAGCCTAGGCGGTGTAGGGCGGGTAGGATTTTTGGTGTGCTTGCCTGCAGGTCGTGCTTTTCTGAGATGCGACGGCACTAAGCGCCCATGGTTTGTTCAGGTATGTCTCTACTCCTTCTTGATTTTGCTATCCCCCCCCTTTTTTTTCTTCCCCCTTCAGTTACTCTGTAAATGGTTTCGCAATCGTTTTCTCTATAAACTTTTATCAAAACTATTTTGTGGGTCTTATGGAATCAACCTCTCTATGGGTAGGAATACTGGTAGAGGTAAGGTTGCCTACAGCTGGATCTCCCCAGACCCCGTGAAAGCGGGACCCACACTGGGAGTTTGTTGTTGTTGTTGTTGTTGTTGTATTAAGTTTTCACCGTAATCCTAGGCGATAATAAGAACTAAAACAAACTTAGCGATTCCTTCGTTATGAGCATATTAAATTTACTACTTGCTCAAACCTACTTAAACCTACTAATTGCTAGTCAAACTTGTTTAAATCTACTAACCTTTAGTCAAATCTACTCCAACCCATTTACAAATCTACTCTAAACTGCTCCAATATGCTGACTACTAGTGAAACTTACCCAAATCTACTTTCTGTTGGTCAAATCTGCTCAAATATTATACTTATTCATCCGATATGCTCATAATGAACATATCCTCATTGTGTTGCATTATTTTTAACCATTTTTCAAGTTATCAAATATCAAAAAGACACCCGAAAAAAAAGAAAAGGAAGACAAAGGTTAGTTCTCTCCTCCTAGGGTCTAATGTTCAATTATGTGACTCGATTTCTAATTGCAATCACCAATGTTTTTGAAAAGTTAATGCCTTAAGAGATGATTGATTGAGGAAATGTATCGTTGCAATTTCTTGAATGAGAGGATTTTCTATGTTGATTATATTCAACAACTTGTCTGTCCAACCAATTTAAGAAACCAATGTGCTCTAGAAGTGTGGAAACTCAAAACATGGGATTTTGCTGTCATTTCCATTGATGCATAAGGCTTGTTCTTTTTATTAAAAAATATGAGTTAGTAAATAAGTAATGTTGATTGAGATTGATATAAGTGGATTAAAGTAGATTAAAGTGAATTTTTTTGTAACACCCGGGAGTTATCCCATCCGTTAAGCCAATTTATTTCGTTAGAATATACCATTAAAGATTTCCGAATATGACTAGAATGTCGAACATTGGGAACGAACCTGCAATTTATTGAACCGAACCTTAATATAATCAAAAGGTGACTAATTGACCGATGATTATATTAAGGGTTGCAGTTTACAATTTGAAGGTTGGAAAATTTGATTTATGGTACAATGGGTTGGTATTATTATCAGTGGATAGGAAAAACACAAGAAAAAGGAAAAAAATAAACAAACTAAACACAAAAATCAAAAGGGGCAAGCCCCCTATTCTTTTTTTTTCCTTTGGTTCTCGGGCAGAAAAGGGAAGCAAAAGGGGGGGGGGGGGCTCTCGACCCCCAACCCCGCCACACACCATGCCGGAGAAGAGAGAGAGAAAGAGTGAGGGAGGCGACAAAGGTGGTCAGCGCAACTGGTGGCCACCGTGCGGCGACCGGGTGCCAACGGGGCACGAGCTGTGCGAAGGAGGAGAAGGGGGTCTAGTGGTCTTTGACCCTGCAGTATGCCACGCCCAGCCATGACACACACCGGGAGAGGGTCAGGAAGGCACCGACGTGGCCGCTGGCGACACGCGCTCGGCTGTCCCCCTCCCCGGTCGACGCCCAATTCGAGTAGAAAGAGAGACAGGTGCGAGAGAAGGGAGCCGTGGTCAAGGTTTCGGGACCCCGACCCCGAGCAACCGCCACCAGTGTGGCCACCCTCGGCAGACGGCGGTGACACGACGGCGAGCAGCTTGGGCAGCGAAAGAGAAGGGCAGCGGCAGAGCAAAGGAATGGACCGAACCCACACCGAGCCAACCCGAATCGAACCCTAGAAGGGGTCCTTTAGTTTGGATTCGAGGTGGGTTTCCTCATCCTCCTATTTATGGCTAAATTGTTAATTTCGATAAAGCTTATTGGTTATTGATTATAGTTCATTCAGGTTGAATTCGATTGTTATTGCGTATAATTTGTTCAGGTTGAATTCGATGGTTATTGCGTATAATTCGTTCAGGTTGAATTTGAATCAATTATCAGTAATATTAGGAAGTTGTAGCGTGAATTGAACGATATCATGTATATATATATATATGTTAATCGTACTAAATTAAAGTTTATCGTTTGGCAATTATATAAGGGCCATTTGAGGCGTTCATTTATTGTTTCGAAATTACATTTCAAGCCTAATTAAACTATTTAAGCCTAATACGATTCTAAACATTCGGTTATTACTTCGAAGTCAGTAATCGAACCTACTTAAGCCACTTAAGCATATTACAGTTCTAGGCATTCGTATATCATATTATCATATTCGAACCTAAACATATATACGTTGATTCTAAACATTTATAATTCACTTCGAAGTTAATAAACGGTTATGAATTAACTAAACGTACATTCGGCGCTTCTAATCACTTATAATCTACTTCGAAGTTAGTCTCCAGGCATGATTTAACTGAATAGGTTCGAATCAAAGCTAAACATGCATAATATCATTTGTCAACTATACGAAATTTATTGAATATGTCAAGTTTATCGATTATATACAGTTATCGATTACCGATTGAATATATAATGTTCCTCGCCAGTTTATAACGTTAAGGTCATTGAATAAATAACGCTCATCGATTATACATGCTCACTGTTTCCATAACATTATTGATTATACAACGTTCATTGTTAAGGTCATTGATTATACATTTTATCGATTATATATAATGTTGATTGTTATTAATTATATAACGCCCATATAATGTTCATCGTTATTAATTATATAACGCTCACTGATTATGTATGATTATATTATCGATTATATGCATGATTATATTATCGATTATATAGAATTTAACAAGTAGACGATGTTTCGTGTTTACATAATAATTATCGATTGCATGAAAATCTCGAGGATACGTAGTTCTTGGTTACATGAAGTCTATAGACATTTTAGGTTGATGATATGAAGTCCCCTACTTATATAATAGACATGAAACCATTACCAATAGATCTTGATCCATAAGGTGAATTCATGGATTATATGATAGACATTTTAGATAGAAAAATAGTTTCACCTTAAATTGGAGCAAGAGTGATGCCACATTGGTCGCTTCAAGCTGTCAACAAACAATGTACAGTACGGGAGAGAGATTTTCCGGAACCAGGTACGCACATTGCATATGCTCTTCAAAAACTCTATGTTCTTAAAAAACTCACAGTATTCTCAGCAATGAAAAATCAAAACAAGATTCATTTAATGAACCAAGTTCTCAATATTTTGTTACATAAACAAGTGGCCCCGTCAATTATCATCAGGGCTTATGCCCATCAAGTATCAAGGCTTATGTCGACCAATACACCCGCGCGCGGCGTCAGGGCTTATGTCCATCAGTTATCAAGGCTTATGCCGACCAATATACCCGCGCGCGGCGTCAACTTAGGCTTCTCGATCGGCCTGGGGGGTGTGAGCACCTAAAGTACGATCGTTTCAAGATGTACATTGACCAAGGGTTCACTTTCAGATAAGAATCAACAAATCAATTTTACTTATACATTTTCTCTCTCCTATCTGGAAAACAAAATATTTTGAAATGCGGGTGCCCAACCATTTAACCTCAAAGTCTGTTTTACTGCATAGGGATATGCGTCTGAGTTTTGGCTCATATTTCGAAACATGTTAGGTAGAAAATAGTTTCATGTTTCGTCTATTGCCTAAGTTGTAACTAACCGTTAATGTCCATACCTAAAATAGTTTCATGTCTAGTCGATAGACATTAGTTTATCGATCGACATTACATAGACATTAGTTTATCGATCGACATTTTTAAGTCTATTGCCTTTATATGTTTATCGATCGTATGCACCGTATCCATTATATAGTTTATCGACTGTATAGTTCATCGTATCGTATCCATGGATTATGTGAAGGGCATTGAGTCTATTCATATCGTATGGTGATTACATGACGTTTGTCAATTGTATATTATAGTCAAGGTCCATAAATGCTTTATTACATGATCGCTAAATGTTGCTAATTGTTTATCAGTCGCCTGTTTGCATCGACAAGTCATTGGTAACGAAATAACCTAAAACCATCGGATTGATCAACCGAACGGGTCAGGTGACTAGTAAATAGGTCGAGGGATAAGGTTTTTTTAAAGGTTATTTGCATCTTTAGCTTAACCAACCCAGTACCTTCCTAGAAGTTTGCATGTAGCTTCAACTTATATGTTTCAAGGCTCATTATTTGGCAGAGAATTCAAAAATCATAATTTCACTTCTCTGCTAGAAGGCAGAGACAAAACTCAGTATTTCATTTCTCTGCCAGGAATGTTGCCAGTAGGCATATGTTGACGTTACATGTTTCATAGCTCTGTTAATATGCAGTAGAGTCACGAGAAACATGGTCAATTGAATAAACAAGCATGTAAAGTTCAGAGGTCAATATATGCATTTTATTGCTCTTATTCAGCAGAGGATGTTTATATCTTTCTTACCTTTTAGCCATCAATTACGTACTTTCTGTACCTATAATGCCATTTCTCTTGCCTTGTGCTTGGAATGAACGATAGGTGAATTCTTCAAAGAAAAGGAATGAACAACGGTCGTAAGTTATTATAGCATCTTTTAGGGGAGGGGGTTATCCACTGTGCGATTATTGCTCATCCTATCTATCATTGTGCCTCCGGGTTTTTGAAGTAAGTCGAAAGGGAGTCACTGCTGCCTAGAAGTTAAGTGATGGACTCGTGCGTGAACTGCAATGTGTTTTGTGGTATGTGATTGTAAATTGAGTTCTTGTGTGCTTAGTTGCATATCATTTAAAGTCGCTCTGTATGGCCGTATGAGCCACCATCTAAGTTGCCAGGGCTGTATTTGTCACTGTTTATTTGGTTAAGCATTGAACTGCATTGGTTATAGTGCTCCGAGCGGGTGGCCCGTAGAGCTGTGAACTCCGGCAGATGGCCGTTGAGTTAGTTTTTATTGTTCTTTAGTGCAGAGAATTAATTGTAAGGCTGTAAGCCTTGGAAAATGGTCAAGTTTTAGAGGAAACTCTATCCGTTTTGTCCCAAGATTTAAGAACAAAATGGTAACACTCCTGGCTTTAGGGTTGGGGCGTTACATTTTTTTTTTTGGTTAAAATAGGTTAAAGTTGATTGAAATGGGTTGAAATGAGTTGATTTTTTTCTTGCATGAGAGCAGAAGTTGGTTAAAATAGTGCGTTGAAACGAGTTGAAGTTGGTATTTATTTTATTGAAGTTAGTTAAGTGGGTTGGAGTGGGTTGAAATCAGAGATAAATTGGGATTGACCAATGAAAAGAAAATGGCCTTAATCTCCTTATTGTGACTAACCATTTCTGTTAGGGATCGTGAATCCCGTTGATTATCACTCTGATCTTGATGCGGGGAGAGTCTTACTTTAAAGACACTGGGCCATCGATAGAAAAGCATTTGGGCTATGCATAATAGGACCGAACAAATGGGTGCTGAATATTGAACAGTGACAATTCATCATTCATACATGTGCTGCATGCCAGCTTCTGTGTTTCTTGTTTAAAGGCTACCTGTTAGCTGTTAACTATTTGTATTAGCTGTTAGTTATTAACTGTTTAAATTAACTGCTTACATTAGTTGTCTGAATTAGTTGATTTCACTGTGAGATAGACCTGGAAATTGTTGAATACAAATAGTATAAGGTTGAACATACCCTAACATTCATTAATGGCACCGAAAAGGATTCCGCATCCTCAGGAAAATCAAGTAGTTAGGAATTTGGATTTTCCAATGAAATTCTGAAATTGAGACTGGAACTAACTAGTTGTTAAGCGGTCCTTCTTGAGCTGATCAAATGGAAGTATGGACCGAAGTCAACGAACTGAGACCATCATATCCAAAACTTTCATTATACCTTTGTTGAATGAGTAGGCTTCTGTTACCAACGTAATGTAAGGTTTCCTGTAGGCCTTTTCAGCCTCGAAATAGACTTACTGAATTTTAATGTTAAACAGGCAAAGCAAAGGGCCAATGGGGTAACTTGGTGACTCCTGCTTTCTACTGTTTGCTCTACATTTTCCAGTCAAGCATGGGAAACATGTCCCCATTTGACTGGCATTGGTGTCGATAGTGCGCTTTTCATTTCACATTACATTAAACATGGTTCAAAACCAATTAATTAACGGCAATCCAACTATTATATGCTTTTGTGCTGCTTTCATGTCTCATACTCAGTGGTCAAGTTCTTTTGTACTCAAAGAACAAGTGATACTTAAGTGAGAAATCCAAATATCTTAAACTATACAATGGATTTAGAAATTATAGACCTGGTTGAAAAATCCTTTTTGAAACTGATCGTTTATCTAAAGGAGAAGAGTCGAACTACTTAACACCTTTATACTATTGTTTAGTAGATATGGTATTTACGATGGTCCAATTTCAACAAACAAAATTCACCATGAAATAACTTTACAAGAATTGATAAATGCGGTATAGTTATATTAATATTTGGGTAAACTCTGACAACTTGAAATAATATACTATTGTTTAGTTAGTAGATATGGTATTTACGATGGTCCAATTTCAACAAACAGAATTCACCATAAAATAATTTTATAAGGATTGATAAATACTGTATAGTTATATTAATATTTGGATAAACTCGGACAACTTAAAATAATATACTAGCACTAGTAGTATTAGTATAATAATAACACAATCCAAAGCCGCGGGCTTTTTCAACCGCTTCGGCCTCCCACAAACTCCATATTTCCCCACTTCCTTTTTTCTTGAGCCATTCCAAACACGCCTCTAGACAGACTACAGTCCCTAACCAAGTCAAAAACAGAGACAAAGAAAAAGACAAAAACACCCCCACAACTTCTCCCACTTTCTTGAGCAAAGAGAAGCAGCAACACACAAAGCCAGAAGGGCAATTTGGGCAATAACGAAGAATCAATCTAGACCCTGAAGTTTTTGCCGATGAAGGTTTGACCAAACTGCCAGTTGGAGGGGATGATGTTCCATGAGGTGGAAGAGCGACGATCACTGGCTACGACATGGAATGACAACGACTGACCGACCAAAACGGCGTCGGATTGCCAGTTCTGACCCCAGTTACGGCTCATGCTCATCCACCCCGTTCTTGAACCCTTCACGCTCGCCCCCACGATGTCTCCTGCACCTGCCACGTTGGTGATCAACACCAAGTTGAAGTACCGGAATCCGTTTATTGTGAACCTTATTCCTCCCTTCTTCCGGCAAGGTACCCTACAATAATAACGAATTTTGTTAATCAAATGTCAAAAAAAAGAAAAAAGGAAAGCTTTTGTGGGATAATATGCAAAAGACCAGTGAGTTTAAGCTTTTGTTCTGTTCACGTCAGCTATAAATAATAAAAAATGAAAGCAGTAACAAAATTTGGGGTCTTTTAATATTTTTCTTTTAAGAAATGGTTTTTTGTAAGGACAATGGATCAAATACTCATTAAGTCAAGTGGATAAGCCTATTTAAAATATGATCAATAAAGAATTAAATTAATAATAAATTGGTTAATAGTGGACCGACCTATTAAGACATATTCGTAGGCCGGATCGAATCGGCTCATTAACCCCACTGATCCGACCATTGTCCACCTCTAATTTTAGGTGAAGTGTTGAGATGAGAATTCAAAATAGATAGACAACTGTAATAATTTGTTTGCCAATGATTACCGTTGATGAGTGTAACTACCCAAAAAGGTGGATTCTGAGCAAGAAGCAACCACAGCTATAATAATCAAGTCACGTTCCACTTGAACAAAATATGAAAAAAGTTATTTCTTCCTCGTCTCAACCTATTAAATTGACTCATAAGTTATAACCTACAAACTCAGCCCAAATCATTTCATTGGACCTTTTTTAGCTAAATTGTGTATGTTTACAAGCTATACTTAGTTAGCAACGAACTCAACATTGAATAAATTCACTCTAAGCCTAAGTAACGAATCAAAATTCTATCAGTCAAAGTACCATACAATTATATTAACCGTCTGAATAAATTCAGCAAATAAAATTTAAGGGTCATGTTTTGCTTGACAATTAAATGCATATTATTGCATAATAAGCCGTTTCTACCGTAATTAGTGCCTGTCAAATCCCCCCACATTTACTCGCCCAATCAACCACTCTTACCGCATTAATTAGTAACCAAAACCCACTAAACCTTCCAAAAAGTAAATAAATTATAAAAAAAACCCATTATAGAACGTCACTATCATAACTCATAACCGAAAGCACCCTTTAAAAACAGAGCAAAACATAGTATAAAAAACAAAACGAAAAACAGAGTAAAAAAAACAGAGCAAAAACAGAAGAGTAGAGCGAGAAAACTACCGGCGGTAAGCAACGGGAACAATGCCAGCGCGATACTCAGCGATCTTAAGAAACATGGGCATGGCGAGATCAAAATGGGGTCGAGGAGGGTTACACCATCCGCCGTTATCACTGGGCAAAGCCCAATTGGGCGGGCAGAAATTCGTGGCCGTGATGAAGATCGAGCCGCTACCCGGATGACACCATTGTGGGTCATTTGCACATTTGATTTCAAAACAAGCACCGCAACTCTGGCCGTTGTTGAACAACGCAGTGCTCAACGCCGCCGTGTTCACGCCGTACCCTTGGCTGTACAAGTTCCCGTACCCACACGCTCCTCCTAAATTCAAACAAGAAAAGAGAAAAAACCCAAAAATAAAATGTCAATTAAATTTCGACCCAGAACTGAAAATCTAGAAAAATGATGAAAATTGGGAAAATGGGGGTGTACCCATGGTGCCGGAGGCATCAGAGCCGCCGTAGAACGTGGCGTGGGCGGACTGCCATGAGCCGCCGGTGTAGACGCCGGGATGGCGGGCGGCGATAAGAGAGAAGAGGGTGGAGAGACAGAGGAGGATGTGGAGGAGCACGGCGGCCATTGGTGGTGGGGGAAGAGGAGGAGAGAGATTGAGTAAAGCAGAGATGGGTGTGAGAAGTGAGAACAGAGGAAGAGGGAAAGCAGAGTACTTATAGTCGGGGAGCGAAGGAGGGCGGAAAAAGTGGTGTTTTTCTTCCGTAACTCACTCTTCTAATCACTGTAGTGGGTAATTTTATTTTATTTTTTGGTGCTTTTTTTAAAAATTTTTGTCTTTTAAATTGACTGAGGGCGTAGGGCATAAATTATGGGTTGTTTGCCAATCACTACCCGGCGCCACCCATTAGGCCACAACGCTTTGCGACTGTCTGTTTGCCATTGCCATCAATTTTGCGTTATGATTCCTTTTTAATTTTTTTTTTTTAAAAACTTGGACGGGACTAGAAAATTTGTGTAATTTATCAATTTCAAAATTTAAATGAGGTAATTAATTTGCAGATTATTTGGGTTGAAAGTAAATTTTAACTCGAATTATGATGTAATTCAATTTTTTTTTTATTTCTTAAGTACTTATTGTCAACATTTAGCATTGATCAGCACTAATCATCACTAATTAGTCCTTAGTCACATTTCCTAATTCCTGCTCAGAATTTTAGCCTTGATCAACACTCATTAACATCCATCAGCACTAATCAACAATAAATTAATTATAAAAATTTGAAAAGAATAGGCCATAAGTGGTGTGATCAATTTGCATAGTTCTTTTTGTAAAATGGCAAGTCGGTGACTATTTTCAAACTCATTTAAAGAGTTGATGAAAACTGTGTGTGAAGCAATCATAAACCAATTTTGTCCATAAAGGGAAGTATATCAACAAGAAATATGTCAATTTGTTACCCGTAAGTAATGTTAAAACCTTGTTTGGTTTGTGTCAAATAAGATCGCCCAAAATTGATAAAATATCATGACTAACAACTTACATTAACCGTATTATTTGAATTTTTTTGGGAAGATGATCTTATTCGATACTTTTCACACTTAAAATGTGAAATGGTTGCAACTAATACCTTAAACTTTTTTGAGCAATTCCAATCAATAATTTTGAATATATTACTATAAATACAATATTATGAAAGCAAAGCATTAATTAGATTTTTGATTTTATCCCAAAAAAGCTAGTCCTAACAAAGGACATGATAATTGTGTTGATACTATGGTGTAAAACTAACCGTATCATATGCATGCTAATATTATTGCAAATAAAAGAAGTGATCATATTTTGTCAAAAATCCATTAAAAATTTGAAAATGAACACCTATAATCAATATAAACTTAGTGGGAAAATAAGTTTCCAAGTGAGTTTTTTTTTATTTTAAAAAGGAACGCTAAAAAAATGGACACTCATATCAATTCACCATGGTTGTGCTCTCTTTGTTCCATGTTAAGTTTGTTTAAACAATTTCGTTAAGCAAACCCAAACTATACCAATTCAAATTTGACATTGATGCGATATAACAATAAAAGGATAAAGTCTCATCAAAAAGTAGAGGAAAATTAAAATGAAACCAATCAACATATTTCATTTGTTTTTATCATTATCATTGCTCAAAGGCAATGATAAAAATGGCTACAAAGAGAATAGGTAGCATGCAATTTTGAATTTGATTTACACCAAAATAGGCTTTTGGCATGTTTTTTGCGACTTATGACAAGAACTTATTAGTATTTATTTCCTAAAATATAGTAAAGCATGCTGCATAGTTGAAGAAAATATAATTAGATATTTAACAATGGTTAATTGTGCTTAATGGTGTTGAACTATTCTAAATTGTGTTAAAAGTTACTAAATTATGCTGAAAGTTGTCGAATTGTGATAATAAGTACTTACAATTAGTCGAAAAGAACATGCCTTTCTATGGTATTTGATTAGAAAAACCAACATCCTATATACACTTTCATAATCAATAAAATTGACTAATTATACTTTTAGTATATACAGTTTCCACGATGCAAACATAATCACTGAGTTTTTTCGATTGCAAATTCTTAGGATTCAATTGGTCTTTAGAAAATAAAAGGAATCAAAAATAGGCATAGACACCAAAAGCACAGGCCATATGAAGAATGAATCTTCTTTGCTTGAGTTACAAGTTCTGTTATGATATGAATGACAATCCTGGTTTGACTTTTCACTTTCTTCAATTTTTGCCCTACGCTTTTCTGCCTCGTACTGCAAATCCTGTTCCGGTGAAACGTTGCTATCCAAGACCAACGGTGGAACTGTGCGTTGTAACTGTAACTACTAGCTAATTAGTAAGTTGGTTCAATGCAATTCGTACAGAATATCTGTCTTTTTTGGGGTTTTGGCCGTAGCTAGGAGCAGGGGCTGTCCTTTTCCATCATCACTTATGAGATGAGGCCTAGACTGTAAATAACAAGGAGTTGGTACTGTAATTAATGACGTTACTTATGAGTTATGCATATTCAAAATTTTACCACTACAAGTCTACAACTATGGATGTGATTGGTTAGGTAGGCCTCGACCTTGTGTATGTGTTCTTCTGCCTCTGCTCGTGCTGCCCACCAGAGCACGTCAACGCAGCTGTGTGCTAAAAGTATAGTTTGCCAATTTGGTTTTACTAACCTGAGTTTGCCCATTTTAATCACCGTGTGTGTTAAATTGTTAATCTTAAATGTGTTTTGAAAACAATTTAACTTGCAAAGAGGATGAAAAAGTTATCAAACTACTCATTTCTTGCCGAAAGACTTAGGCCTTGTTCTCTTCGTTGGTAAATCTAAATTTACCAATCTCAACCAATTCCAACCCACATTAACCTACCTCAACTCATTTCCTGAATATCAATAAAAAATACTAACTTCAACCCACTATTTAGATTTTATATGTAACTCCCTCCATGGAGCCCCCACGCCCCCATGTCTTATTTGTGTATCTCCCATATCTGCATAGTAAGTATTGTGCATTTTAACTAACTTCTACCTATCATACAAAAAAATATTCAACCTACTTTCATTAATTTCAATTCACTTCAACCCGCTTCAACCAACTTCGTCCAACTTCAACTCATTTCAACAAAAAGTATCCATTTTAATTTCTATCAATCTCAACCAACTTCACCCATGTACCAACCCACATTTTCCAATGATTTTTTGTTGGTATTTTTCAATTTACCAACTTCAATTCACTTTATTAAAAAATACCAACTTGTACCAGTTTAATCAACTTTAACTAATTTCAACTCATCTCATTCAAAATTTTATTCTCACTATTTTAACCAACTCTAAAACATATACCAGTTTCAACCCATTATAGTTGCTTCAACCTACTCCAACCCACTTCAATAAAAAATACCAACTATAACCCACTTCAACCTACCTCAACTAACTTTACCCTTTTACCAGCATTAATTTACCAACGAAAAGAATAGACCAAATGTGTGAATTTCGAGTCAACATCTAATTGTTTCGTGTTGATTTGCATTTCGTTGCATAAATTCAAGTGGAGTTCATGACACATGTATTGTTGTATCAGGTCAAATTTTACAAATTAAAGTTATAAATTTTTTAAAAGGTGACTTTCCTTTCACAAGATAAGCACATATGATTTTCAAATGTTGACATGCTATTACTTATAATGAGTATAATTTGGTAAAAAGATAATTTAAGATCACTTGTCCTTAGATAATTTTAAAATGGTCACTATACTGGTAAGATATTGTGCCTTTTTATATGTTATTTTACTTTGCATATAACTAACCATTACGTGACTAGCTACCTACTTGTAAACATTTTGTTAAATTAGCTGCTCAAGCAACTACAAACTGATAGTAATGAGCTTAGGGCCTGTTCTCTTCGTGGGTAAATTGAGGTAGGTAAAAGGGTGAAGTGGGTTGAAGTAAGTTGAAATAGATTGAAGTAGGTTGAAATGAGTTGAGTTTTTTTATGTAATAAATTGAAATTAGTTAAAATAGTGTAAGTGGACTGAAGTAGGTTAAGATTGATATTTTAAAATTGACCAACGAAAAGAACAAACCCTTATATTAGAAGAACTAATTGTATTTTTAAAAATATTTATCTAGTGTAAATAGGGAATAAGAATTATATATATTAAAACAGTGAAAATTCGAAATAAAAATTTGAAAAGGAAAAAAGAAATCAACCAAATTCAAGTGAGAGGTCTAGTGTTAGAAATCCGGTCAAAGGTTGGGAAGAATTTTCAGAGTAATTAATCTTTTTATGGTGAGGAGGTAAAAATTAAAATGGCGCCAATCATATTTCACCCGCCAAAGAAAAAAAAGGGGGGAGGGGGGAAGGTTACCTGCCTGCGATTCTAGATAAAGTGGGTTTTGGCTGAGGCGGGCCCGCACTCCCGCAATCATCGGGGCACGCATTACGCCGTGCATGAACCGTACGCCTTGTAAGACCGGATGATCTTGCTCTTCGGTCTTCTCTCTCTGGTTGTGAACCCAATCACGTCTTGTTGGGCATGTTTGTTCCATCCCCCTTTTTCATTGCCAATGCTTTCTCACTGTCTCTCCCACTCTAAAAGTCGATGAATGAAAATGATTTTATTATTTTCGATTTATAATAAGCATTTATTATAAGTATTTAGTATATTTCAGCACAATTGAGTATAATTTTTCTCTCTAATACTTCCTTCGTATCTTTTATGTTAGACATTCGTTATAGGTATGTACGTACTCCCATATGACGTATAAGCAATTATATATTAAAATATAAAATATATGATAAATACATCCATAAAAATACATGTAAAACAGATATAGAAGCACGTACTTATAGGTGTACATAATAATTTGTCGATTTTCATAAACTCCACTTCGTTCCACTTTTTCTAGCTCTATCTTACTCCATCTCATTCCTTTCCACTCCGCGCAGCTCATTTTGAAACTTCTTGTAACCTCATTTGCATAAACCTTACTCCAACTATATTCTACTCTTTTCAACATCTCACTCTAAAAATCTCATCGAAAACAACAAATCCCATGGCTTCCTAAATAAACATGCAATAAACCTCTACCTTATTGGCTATCTAACATGCAATAAACCTCTACCTTATTGGTTATCTTATGAGAAGAATACATTTTTCTAATTGTTATGATTCAATTTTTAAAATTTAAATTTACAGATACATACTCAGATCAATATTCAAGTACTAATGACTTTTTAATAATTACACGACTATCCTTCTTTTCATGATATAACCATATAATAATCACTTTTGGTGAAAAATTTACCCATACCTAACTAATCACTAATGTGACCAATTAGACTGAGATGGGTCCATATATCCATTGGATGACAAACAATAAGAAGACGATGATCCCCTTTTCTCTTTTAAGATTTAGGAGTTCAGTTGGGTTGGCTTTGAATTAAATTGGGAGGGAGGCAAGAAATGAGAAAGTTGGATTGGATTGGATTGGATGTGGTGGGTGTATACAAGTATATCATATCCCCAATTTTTTTGGAGGAGCAGGCAAAGCTGAGAGCATGACAAGTGTCCCTCCATTTGTATCAACCAAATCTAATCTCAAAGTATAAAATCGTCCTACTCATCAAAACCACCTGTTTTATCATTTCCAACTGCACTTTGCCTGCCTCTTTACTTGTTTCATCCAACCCAACCAAAAAAAAAAGAAGAAAAGAGAAGCTTAGAATTCCTTTTTTTTAGGGTCTTGGATCCTCGATTTTACTAAAGTCAAGGTACTGTTGACCTAATAAGAGTAGAGTTCTTCCATCACAGATTTTCTCCATTCACAAGACTCAAATCCGTGACCTTACTTAAGGGGGTCAAAATATTAAATCACTTAAATCAATATGTGTTGGTTTAGAATTTCTAATATAAAAAATTGCACACTCATACTTGTAACCAATCTTTGGTTTGAAATTTCAAAGTGGCATGTGAAGTTTCCACCCAACTCTTTTTTTTTCTGTTTCTTTCTGGACTTCCACTTCTACCAACTCAAACACTTGTCGCTTCTATCTACTCCTTTACCTTTTTATGTGTCTTAATTAATTCTACAATGGTCAACTACGCACTTGCTTTGCGTTTTTAATTGCTTCTCACTCCTCTTTTTCAACGATTTAGATAAACTTTGCTACACATTTGCTGCTCCTATTTATTTGATTAACTTTGCATGGAGAAGATTGCATGGGATTGGATGATTAAGTCAACTAATTGAATTAATCTATAAACCATATTTCAAGTATTGACTTATAATGCTGATTGTACTAAGAGATCTAGATTCAAAATTTTCTTCTTCTTCCTTTTTTTTTACGTTAGTATTTGTACGTATCTCCATTTATGCAGAAAAAATATTAAAATATAACTTGTGATTTTTTTGTCAAAAATTTAGCACAAAAACCTAAAAATATATACACCGTATTATCTCTTTGCATTATAGAAAACAATGTCGCTGGATGTAGTCTTCATGCATTATCAGATCTTAGCTGACTATTATTTTTTAATTAAGTTTGAGTTTTCTTTTGGGGGGTTAAATTTTAAGTTGTTTATCCTTGTTATATTATCATTTCTAAAAGAGATGCCCATTTGGAGCCATGCACATGCACACAATCAATTTGGCAAATCACGGTACTTGTGATAGTGAGACCCAATAATATTATAATATCATCCGTGGGCGGAGCATCAGAGCAGTTTGGGTGTAAGGGGTTTCAACTGACACCTAACGATTTTAGGGGGAAAAAAATTTACACATTGAAAATTATGGGGAAAAAAGCTATATTTATTAGTTAGTTCCAATAAACATCACTTGATGCCCTATGTCTTGGTGGTTTGAGCGTCTAAATGTTGGTCCTATGTGGGTTTGTCTAGGTCGCGTGTTCATTTCTAGTAGAGGACTTATAATAGCCTAACCCTAAAATTATTTAATTATGTTTATTTATTTAATGACCTCATGTTTGTAATTTTTCTCATATTTATTTATCGCATTTATTCACCCCGGTGGAAAATTTTTATTTGCGCAATCACTTGGCAATTTGAATTTTATTTGTTTATTTAATTGATTAACGAAAACTTTGGAAGAATTGATAGCAGACCCTAACAAGTTTAATCTAAGTAATTTATTTTGTTTTCCGTAACATTACAAAAATTTAATTTTGAGTTTCATAAAAACGTAATCGTTACGAGGCGTTTTATTCTCGAACCCAACTTATTTCGGCCGTTTTGAAGCCCAACAAGTTTGCTTATTAATCTAACTAATTATCATGGTTAAACTTAACCATGGTTAGCTCAAAAAGTGATTTTACTAGATAAAAACTCAGCCAAGAGAGAGTTAGATTAGTCAACAAAACACAACTCAATCCAAAGCTTCATTTTCTCTCTCCTCTCTCTCTCTCTCTTCCCTCACGGCAGCAGCAGACCAGCAAATTCAGGGAGTTTTCCGACCAACTCTGGTGGTTTTCGACCCCCCCAACATCCTAATACCTCTAGCTACCATGCTCCATTATCAAATCCACTACATCTTATCTTCATCTCTACTTATTTTCAATCAAAGTGAGTAATCTTGAAACTTGATTTTGTTAGTTTTGCTTTTTATTTTTGTTTTGATTCTTGTTTTGATGTTTGTGATCTTTGATCATGCTATTTTGATAAGAAACAAGAGTTATTTGGTGTTGATCGTGGTGAAGTTGAGGTTGGATCATGCTAGGGTTAGGGTTATTTCTTAATCATGCAAGCTTGATGTTAAAGTGTTGAATTTTGATTGTTTTATCTTTGATTTGGTCATCTTTTAACTTATTGGTGTTTTTGATCATGTTTTTTTAATGATTTCAAATGAGTTGGAGCGGGTCGAAGTTGGCCATAAACTAGGGTTTTGGCAAGTAAAGTATGGTTTGGATTAAACTAGCTTTAAGCTTGGTTTATGTGTGTATTAGATTGAAAAATGATCTTTATTAGATATGATTATGAAGTGAATTTGAGTGTGGTGACTTTGTATGATGTTGGAATGGACCAAATCTTGTTTACATGGTTTTAAGGAATGGTTTAAGTTGAGAATTTGTGTAAAAAAGAGGGAGAAAAGCCAAAACAGTGAGGACTGTAAATTTCAAAAAAATAGGACAGAGTTCACGATTAAGCTGGTAATGATCATTGGAAAATTATGATTTTGGATGGATAGATAGGTTAGTGTGTTAGATTTCAAATGCCTTTTGAATCGCCTTAATCCGAGGTATGTGAAAAAAAGTTATGGTCGTTTTACCAAAACTGCACAGAATGAACCAAAACTGACATGCTTGTGTTCTAGCCTCATTTTGGGAATTCTATTGTGGGAATCAAGCTTAGTGTTCTAAATAAAAGATTTTTGGGACTTCCTAAAATTTCTATATTGGGGTTTTGAGTCTCAATTAGAGGTCAGATGATTAAGTTATAAGTCATTCTTTCTAAGCCTCTATTATGCTTTTACTTTTCTTTTACTAAATTATTAGCTATGAAATAAATAATTTTGCTAACCGTATGTTCTTACAACGATAATTTTGTACAGAATCAGGGCCTAATCTATCATTCCTTCAACTTTTGTGTATAATATTATTCAGTGAGCTTACATTTAAAAATTCAAGATACGTTCATTATCTGTATCTTTAGAAATCAGCACGTATTTATCAAAATTATAATGTTTTGGTAACTATATCAATGAATTAGTTTAATCAGTGATTTATCACATAATTAGTGACCCCATCAGTTATCAGTTACAGGTCATAGCCATTCAGTTACCCGCGCAGCTTCAGGCTAGGTCCCAATCGACTTGGCAGGTGTACACCTATCTTCAGATCGTAACAGTTACCAAGGGTTCACAACAAGATAATAATTGACAACGCAATTTCATATTTATCTCATTCCCTGTGTTTAATTAAAAATGAATTGTAATACGAGCCCAACCAGATTTTTTTTTCCATGAATGTTTAATAATGTAGGAATGCATATACTGATGTTCGGCTCACAGTTTGAAATGTTTTCACGTTTTGTTTTATGAAAGTTTTCAATGATTTGTCCTCATGCGAGCAGGACGGTTGAAGACAATAAGTGAGCTGGGAAGTCTATATGAAATAGTTATATATTATCGTTGAGATGTTATAACACCGTATTGTGATATATTTTGGTGTTGAGACTGTATATTCTATCATAATTCTATATTTTGGTGTAATCCTTGAGAGGTTTGAATGGTTTTGATGTTAGAACAATTTCTATAATTATCTAAATGATCTGATGGGTTGTGATGGTGTGAATGCCTTTCATAGTAAACATTGGTTATTATGGTTAAGTTCATCGTGTACAAGCAAGGCATTGTCCTTGTTATACGACGGTAACGCCTAACCATTTGGGTTATCATTTCTAATTGGGAAAACTAATGAAAGAACCGCAAACAGTGATTTATGCTTATTTGGGGCGTTACAGATTTAGTATCAGAGCCAGGTTCAGATTTTCTTTGTGGAACGTGGAGTTTAGAAATAAGATGGTGAGAATGGTTGGTGGTGAGGGCCATTGTATACTGCTAGAGTGATATTAGAGGTGTAGTAACGGTATTAGAAATGTAGGTTGCTTACATTTGCATGTTCCTTAATTATGGTTATGTATGCCTCTCATATATGTCTTTTCTTTGTTGGATGGACCCTTATGGCGTTAACATGATGCCGAGTGCATCTATAACTGCTCATATCGTGCTATTGCATGCTAGTATAGAGGCTCATGCACAGGAGCCTTTCTCTGAGTTTCACAGTATTACGGTCTGTGCACATACACTGCTCTGGTCCTTACCCGCAGTTCATCCGTGGGTGGAGTTTAGGCTCCGTTATCATCACTATATGGTAACAGGGAACCTAGGTTGAGACTGGCCTAGGTTTTAGGCCCAGGGGGTTTGGACTATTATCGCTACAGTTGTTATTGAGGGAGGAGTTTGAGCAAAGAGGGATTACCATGGAGACTCTACAACATGTTTTCCCGTTACATCAGGCACATCCCCCCTGCAGCCACAGCACCAGTACATGGACCATCCTCCCCACTCATACCAGGTACCCAATTAATGCCTGATAGTCCCAGGGAGGCTTATGTGGTGATATACCTCATTGATACACCAAAGATAGTGGTCGTTAGTTATGAGGACGAGGGCCATTCAGAGGAAGAGAATGATCCTGAGGAGGATCAGGACATTGATGAGGCAGTGGTAGAGCAACAGTGGGATCAGGAGATTGACGAGATGGTAGTGGAGCAACAGGTTGAGCAGGAGGTTGGTGATGCGAGTCAGCAGCATTGACTATCAACTTCAATTCAGGCGAAGAGTCTGATGGTGAGTCCGACCCGGATTACGATCCACCTAGGGATCGTTAGGAGGTTCTAGGGGTTGGTGTTAGTAGTTTGTTTTAGCCCCGTTTCTTTATAGCATGGTTAGTTTGGATGTATGTATTTTGTGTAGGATATGACATTGTATATAGTCATTTAGATTCTCTCCGACCGTGATGACATGGTCCATATCTCTTTTTGGTCATGTGACGGACCTAGTATCTTGGGGCTAGTTAGGATTTGGGGTTGAGGTAGAAGTCAAAACTGACTTTGCCTAGTCAATTAGATGTAATATGTTTTGCTGATCATGTATATAAACAAGCAGTTATGTATGTAAATAATCAGTTATGAAATGATATAATGAAACTTTTGGTTTGTTTTCAATAATCTTTGAGTTATATTAAATGTATTTGTCGGGCATACTTATCTTATATGTTTGAGTATTCCAATGATTGAATTATCTCGGTTAATGTATGATCAGAATGTCTGAATCAGTGTACAACAATGAAGAGGTTCATATAGAGGAAATCTCGTATCATGGCCAGGGATAAGGTGATCAAGGCCCCCATCATGTGCCACCAAATTTTGGTCAAATGCCACCAATTCCCGTTGAGTTAACTAACAACATTGAGGACACAAACTACTGGTCGGCTTTAGTAATTGAATTGATGAAGCGGATTCCCCAAGTACCTACTGAAACCCCTCCTAAAGAGGATAAAATAGCGAATGGGGTAGTACGATGCAACCCCAAAGTTTATAATGGAACTTATGATCCAATAGTATTGGAGGAATGGATAAGGGGAATGGAGAAAATCTTTACAGTGGCAGAAGTGCCAGAGTTGACATTTGGCGGAATACTGTTAAGGATAAGCTCGTAGGGTTTGAATTCAACTGGAATAGTTTCCTAAGTGAGTTGAGGGCAAAATTCTACCCAGTAGTGGTCCAAAGGTAAACGGAGAAAGAATTTATGGAGTTGAAGATGAGTGGCACCATGACTGTGATGCAGTACGCCAGTAAGTTCACAGAATTATCTAGGTTTGTTCTTGAGTTTGTATCATCTGAAAGGTTAAAGATGAGAAGGTTTGAAGAGGTTTTGGCCTTCTGTATTCGGAATCAGTTAGTTGGACAACCAATTTTGACTTACCAAGAGCTATATGAGCGAACGACTGAAGTGGAACGAGTAAAGACAGAGTTGAGAGCACTGAATCCAATCAACCAAAAGAGAACAGGGTTTAAGCGAGGAACTCCGAGTGAGAGTGTGAACCAGAAGAAACCTACTCCTGCTCCCCCCAAGAGCCATCCTGTAGGCTCAACAACCCCCTGTGCAAAATGCAGCAGAACAACACACACCACCCTTGAAAACCGAGTAGGAACTAATAAGTGCATATGGTGTGGAAGCCCTGAACACCTGATTGTTACATGCCCCTTGAATGATGAAGGTTGTAGACAAAGGTGCAGCGAAACCCTTGGCCCCACCTCGCCAAAGGGCCCCACCACCAAGGCTTGCAGCAGTAGGACGGGCGTATGTAATGAGCAAGAAGGAAGCTCTCACCTCTAGTACGGTAGTTACTGGAACTCTCTTTTTAAATTTAAAGTGATTTTGTGTATTATTTGATTCGGGTGCTACTCATTCATTTATGTCCACGCGATTTGCCATGCAATTGAACCTGGAAGATAGGACGACCGAAACCAATTATAGGATCAAGCTACCCAATAATTGTATGATTGAATGCCCTATCTCGTATAAACTTGTTCCCATTACCATTGGTGGAACCACCTTCCAAGTGGATTTGATTCAATTTGATTTATCTTATTTTGGCATCATACTGGAAATGAGTTGGTTACATACTTATGGAGTGAAGATTGATTGTGAGGATCTTAAGGTTATTTTGAAAGATGAAAAACGGAGAGAAGTATTCTTCTATGGGCAAAGAGAGGAAAAATCTCATCCCTTGATTTCTGCTATGAAAGCAAGTAAGCTATTATGTCAAGGGTGTATGAGATATTGGTATTATGCTATTGTCACCCATGCAAAAGAAGAGAATGCTGAAAATATTTATGTAGCCTGTGAATTTGAGGATATTTTTCTTGAAGAGTTACCAGGATTACCCCCACATAGGGAAATTGATTTTGGAATTAAATTAATCCCTAATGCCCAACCTATTTTCAAAGCCCTCTATCGTATGACCCCAACTAAGCTTAAGGAACTAAAACTTCAATTAGATGAGCTGTTGCAGAAGGGCTTTATTAGGCCAAGTGTGTCATCATGGGGTGCCCTAATGTTGTTTGTAAAGAAAAATGATGGAACTTTAAGGCTGTGTATTGACTACAGGGAGTTGAACAAGATCACCATCAAAAATAAATATCCTCTGCTGCGAATCGATGACTTGTTTGATCAATTGCAAGGAGTAGGAGTTTTCTCTAAGATTGATTTGAGGTCAGTATACCACCAACTTAGGATTAAACCTGATGACATCCCCAAGATTGCGTTTAGAACTAGGTATGGTCACTATGAGTTTACAGTGATGCCATTTGGTCCTACCAATGCTCCCGTAGCCTTCATGGATCTTATGAACAGAGTCTTCAGATCCTACCTAGATAAATTTGTGGTGGTGTTCATAGATGATATTCTTATCTATTCTAAGGACAGAGATGAACATGCTGATCATTTGAGGATGGTGTTACAAACACTAAGGGTGCATCAACTTTATGGCAAATTAAAGAAGTGCGAGTTTTGGTTGGAAGAAGTGGTGTTCTTGGGACATGTAGTTACAAAAGATGGAATCAAAGTTGGCCCCCAGAAGGTGAAGGCAATCACGGAATGGCCAAGGCCAACTAACATCATCGAGATTAGAAGCTTTATGGGTTTAGCTCATTATTATCGAAGGTTCGTCAAGGACTTTTCAAAAATAGCTTCACCAATGACCAATCTGCTGAAAAAAGCGAACAAATTTGAGTGGACTGAAAAACGTGATAAAGCTTTTCAAGTGCTAAGGCAGCAACTAACTACCGCCCTAATCCTAACGCTACCAATGGAAAGTAAGAAGTATACCATTTATAGTGGTACTTCGAAGAACGGATTGGGGTGTGTCATGATGCAAGAAGATAATGTAGTAGCTTATGCCTCTCGACAGCTCAAGCCCTATGAGAAAAAATATCCTACCCATGACTTGGAGTTAGTAGTCGTGGTCTTTGAGCTAAAAATTTGGAGACATTACTTTTATGGAGTACTATGCAAGATTTATACTAACCATCAAAGTTTGAAGTATATCTTCACTCAAAAGAAACTCAACTTGAGGCAACGACTTTGGCTTGAGCTGCTTAAGGATTATGATTTGCAAATTCAATATCATCCAGGAAAAGCAAATGTCGCGGCAGATGCACTAAGTAGGAAAGCGCAACATAGCTCAAATACTGTGGTGATTACTCAGTTGAGGCTCTTGAAAAAACTTGAGGACTTGAGAATTCAACTAGTGTCCCATGGGCAATTACATATTCAATTATCAGTATTCACCTTACAACCTTCTATAGTGGAGGAAATTCGAGTGAACCAAAAAAGTGATCATGAACTCCAAAGAATAAAGCAAAATTTAGAAAAAGAAAAGTCTCCCGGGTTCGTAGTACATGAGGATGGAACTCTGCGATTCCAGAATCGCCTATGTGTGCTCCGAAATAAGGAATTAAGAAAACAGGTCCTAGAGGAGACTCACAATACTCACTACTCGGTGCATCCAGGAGGCGCCAAGATGTACAGAGATTTAAGGCAATACTTCTGGTGGAATAACATGAAAAAGGAGGTTGCAGAATATGTAGACAAGTGTCTGACATGCCAGAAAGTTAAAGCAGAGCATCAACGTCCCATCGGTGAATTGCGACCCCTAAAAATTCCCACCTCGAAGTGGGATTCGATCTTAATGGACTTTGTTATGGGTTTACCCCTTTTTTCCTCGAAGAAGAATGCTAGCTGGGTTATAGTCGATCAGCTTACCAAGTCGGCTCATTTTCTACCAATCAAAGATACCTGGGGAGTTGAAAGGCTAGCCAAATTGTGTGTTAAAGAGATAGTCCGATTACACGGAATTCCCTTAGATATAGTATCAGATAGGGATCAAAGATTCCAAACCCATTTTTGGCAAGCACTTCAAAAGGCTTTTGGGACCAAATTGAACTTCAGCAGCTTTTATCGCCCTGAGATGGATGGACAAACTGAAATAGTGAATCAAATTCTAGAGGACATGCTAAGAGCTTGTGTATTAGAGCTCCAAGAGAAATGGAAAAATGATTTACCTTTGGTGGAGTTTTCTTATAACAATAGCTATCAGTCCACCATCAGAATTACCCTGTTTGAGGCTCTATATGGGAGAAAATGTAGAACCCCACTGTGTTGGAGTGATTTGGGTGAGACATTGATTTTAAGCCCTAAAATGATTCAGGAAACCGTGGAAACAATAAGAAGGATTCGAGAGTATATTAAGGTTGCCCAGAGTGGACAAAAGAGTTACGCGGACAAGAGAAAGAGGCCTTTGGAGTTTCAAGTAGGCGATAAAGTTTTTATGAAGGTATCACCAACTATGGGTATCAAGAGGTTCAGGGTACGAGGCAAATTGAGTCCAAGATATATTGGACTATGTAAAATCATTGAAAAGTTGAATCCTGTAGCTTATCGTCTGGATCTGCCGGTAGAACTAGAACACGTGCATAACGTATTTCACATCGCTCAGCTTAAAAAGTATACCCCATATCCAAACCACGCCATTGTATCTGAACCTATTGAAATCACAGCGGATTTAGTATACGAAGAGCAACCAATCCAAATACTAGATCACAGGATTAAGCAGTTGCGCCACAAACAGATACCTCTAATCAAAGTGCTATGCACAAATCATACCTCCCAAGAACCTACTTGGGAGACTGAAGAGGAAATGACAGCCAAATATCAACAATTATTTGAGGTAATCTTACAATACATGGAAAAGTCCTAAGTTTCGAGGTCAAAACTATTTAAGGGGGGAAGGCTGTAGTAGTCCAACGTTAAAATTTTTTAGTTATGTTTATTTATTTAATTACCTCATGTTCATAATTTTTTTCTCATATTTATTTACCGCATTTATTCACCCCGGTGGAAAAATATTATTTGGGCCATCACTTGGCGATTCAGATTTTATTTGTTTATTTAATTGATTAACGAAAATTTTGGAAGAATTGATAGCAGGCCTCAACATATTTAATTTAAGTAATTTATTTTGTTTTCCGTAACATTACAAAAATTTAATTTTGAGTTTCGTAAAAACGTTATCGTTACGAAGCGTTTTATTCCCGAACCCAACTTATTTCGGCCGTTTTGAAGCCCAATAAGTTTGCTTGTTAATCTAACTAATTACCATGGTTAAACCTTAATCATGGTTAGCTCCAAAAGTGATTTTACTAGATGAAAACTCAGCCAAAAGAGAGTTAGATTAGTCAACAAAACACAACTCAATCCAAAGCTTCATTTTCTCTCTCCTCTCTCTCTTCCTTCACGGCAGCAGCAGGCCAGTAACTTCAGGATGTTTTTCGGCCAACCCTAGTGGTTTCCGACCCCCCCAGCATCCTAATCCCTCTAGCTACCATCCTCCATCATCAACGACAACAACAACAACAAACTCTCAGTGTGGGTCCTGCTTTCGCGGAGTCTGGGGAGATCCAGCTGTAGGCAACTTTATCTCTACCGGTATTCCTACACATAGAGAGGTTGATTTCATAAGACCCACAAAACAGTTTTATGAAAAAGGTTTATAGAGAAAACGATTGCAAAACCATTTACCGAGAAAGAGAAAGAGAAAGAGAAAGAGAAAAGGTTCCGGATAGCAAATAAAGAGGGAGCGGAGACATACCTCAACAAACCAGGGGCGCTTGGTGCCATCACATCCCAGAAAAACATGACCTGCAGACAAGCACACCAAAACCCTACCCGCCCCATACCACCTAAGCTACTGCCACCTACGGAGCCGGTCCCCTGCAATCAGAGACCTTGATCCTGTCCTGCCACAACCTCCTATCCTGAGCCATGTCCTCCGTCAAACCGACAACTCTCAGGTCCTTTCTAACCACTTCTTCTAGGCTCTTCTTCGGTTTACCCCTCCCTCTCTTACCACCGGGGGGTTGATCATCTCACACCTTCGCACTGGGGCGACCACACTTCTCATCTTCACATGGCCAAACCATCTGAGCCTCGATGCCCTCATTTTCTCCTCTATGGGGGCCACTTCAGCTAAGCCCCCGATTACTCCATTCCTAATTCTGTCCAATCTCGTAAAACCACACATCCACATGACCATTCTCATCTCAGCTACCATCAACCTTTGGACTTGCGTCTTTTTTAGAGGCCAACACTCCGATCCATAGAGAACAGCCAGTCTAACTGCCATCCGATAGACTTTGCCTTTCAATCTTATGGGCACTCTCTTGTCACACAGCACCCCTAACGCTGACTTCCACTTTTGCCAGTCCACTCTAATCCGCTGACTAATATCCTCGTCAATGTCCCCATTCTGCTGGATGATCGAGCCCAGATACTTAAATTTAGCGACCTTCGGTATTGCCCTCCCATCCAGTACGATTTTTCCCCCCTCTTCTATCCTTCCGCTGAAACAACAGTGGAGGTATTCTGTTTTCGATCTACTCAGCCGAAAGCCCCTAGCCTCCAGCGTATGCTTCCAACTCTCCAACCTGTCATTCACCCCTTGCCTGGTCACATCGATAAGAAAGATGTCATTTACAAATAACATACACCAAGGTACCTCGTCCTGGATTCCTCTAGTGAGTTCGTCCAAAACTAATGTGAAAAGAAACGGATTTAAGGCGGAGCCCTGATGCAGGCCCAAACTAACAGCAAAGTCATTGGAGACCCCTCCCGGAGTCTTAACACTTGTCCGCCCTCCCTCGTACATATTCTTGATTACATGAATGTACGCGGGCGACAATCTTTTCTCTTCCAAACACCTCCACAATACCTCCCTTGGAACTCTATCATATGCTTTCTCCAGGTCAATGAACATCATATGGAGATCCACCTTTTTGTCCCTGAACAAGCCCATAAGCCATCTGAGGAGGTAGATCGCCTCAATGGTCGACCTGCCTGGCATGAAACCAAATTGGTTCTCTCAAATCTCTACTTCCTCTCGCAACCTTCTCTCAATCACACTCTCCCACAGCTTCATAGTGTGGTTGAGTAGCTTGATGCCTCTAAAGTTATTACAATCTTGAATATCCCCTTTGTTTTTGTACAGTGGGATGACTGTGGTGGCCCTCCACTCTCTGGACATCTTGGCAGTCCTGAAAATAACATTGAAAAGCTCCGTGCGCCACTCTAAACCCACTTCCCCCATAAACTTTCAAACTTCCACTGGTATCTGGTCCAGGCCCAGTGCCTTCCCATTCACCATCTTCTTCAAGGCCTCCCTAATCTCCTCCTTTGTTATCATGTCGCCTGCACGCTGATCGCTACACTCTCCGCTCATACTACAGTCGTCTCCCCCTCTTCCCTATTGAGGAGTTTAGCAAAGAACCTTTGCTATATCTCCTTAATTTCAGCATCCTCAGTCAACACCTTACCCTCTTCGTCCTTGATACACCTTACCATCCTCCATCATCAAATCCACTAAATCTCATCTCCATCTCTACATGTTTTCAATCAAATTGAGGAATCTTGAAACTTGATTTTGTTATTTTGTTTTTTATTTTAGTTTTGATTCTTGTTTTAATGTTTGTGATCTTTGATCATGTTGTTTTGATAAGAAACAAGAGTTATTTGATGTTGATCATAGTGGACTTGAGGTTAGATCATGCTAGGGTTAGGGTTATTTATTAATCATGCAAACTTGATGTTAAAGTGTTGGATTTTGATTGTTTTATCTTTGATTTGATCGTTTTCTAACTTATTGTTGTTTTTGATCATGTTTTTTTAGTGATTTCAAATGAGTAAGAGTGAGTCTAAGTTGGTCATAAACTAGGTTTTTGGCAAGTAAAGTATGGTTTGGATTAAACTAGCTTTAAGCTTGGTTTATGTGTGTATTAGATTGAAAAAAGATTTTTATTGGATATGATTATGAAGTGACTTTGAGTAGGGGTGTTCATTAATCGGTCCAGGACCGGACCGGACCGGAGACCGAACCGGACCGGCCTGGACCGAGGCTTTTCGGTTCGGTCATCGGTCCTATCCTTTCCTGTTTTCGGTCTTCGGTCCGGTCCGGTCCGGTCTAAGACCGGGTGGACCGGCTTGTGGACCGGACCGGACCGGGGTTCATTGTTTTGTTTTGTTTTTTTTTCCATGGTTGAATCCCTAAAATCCAAATGCCTCAGCCTCGTTCTCGTTCTTCATTCGCAATCCCCTGCCCTCGAGCCCTGCTGCTCCTCCTTCTCACCGGACAACGTCGTCCGTCGCCTTCTGCTGCCCTTCTCGGTTGTCAGCGCTCGGTGCTCGCTGGCCGGCAGTGCCCTTCTCGTTTCCTTCTTCCTGCTTGGTGGCGGTAAGCTTCTCTCGGTCTTCTTCTACTCTTCTTCAGTTCCTGTTCTTCTACTTCGGCTCTTCTTCCGATTTTGTGCTCATATGTTGACCTGTCTTCTGCTCTTCTTCTTCTTCTCGTCTCCGATTTTCAGCTTCATGCTTGGATTCGTTCATTGTGTTAGTTAGGGTTGAAAATTGCAATTCTAGGGTTTTCGATTTTGTGAACTTGGTCTAGGGTTTTGTGAATTTGATGTGGTTAGTGGCTTTTGATTGTTCATTTGTGAATTTCTTCTACAAGAGTAAATTCGTTTTTAAACTCAGTGATACCCTCTCCCGAATTCTGTGATGGCCTTTTCGATCACTGCTATTTCTTGTTCATTTCCAAGCTTTCCCTATAAATGCAAAACTTGGTAGTATTATTCATATAAATGAATAAGAAAATCACAAATTCACAATCTATTATTAATGAGCTCAAACACAGCTTGTTCACAAGTCTGGGATTCAAATCTTATTGTCATTCCTGGGCACAAATTCACAATCTATCAGCAATGCAGCCACGGGACCGGTCTGGAGTCGGTCCAGTCCGGTCTGGTCCGGGTTCTGGCCGGTCCAGTCTGGTTCGGACCGACTCCAGAACGGTCCGGTCCTCGGTCCACGGTTTGCCAAATTTTCGGTCTTCGGTCCAGCCGGTCCGGTCCGGGACCAATGAACACCCCTAACTTTGAGTGCGGTGACTTTGTATGATGTTGGAATGGACCAAAGCTTGTTTACATGATTTTAAGGAATAGTTTGAGTTGAGAATTTGTGTAAAAATAAAAGGAAAAAGCCAAAACAGTGAGGGTTGAAAATTTTAGGAACATAGGACAGAGTTTACGATTAAACTGGTAATGATCGAGCTATTGGAAATTTTTGATTTTTCATGGGTAGATATGTCAGTATGTTAGCTTTCAAATGCCTTTTGAATTGCCTTAATCCGAGGTCTGTGAAAAAAGTTATGGTCATTTTACCAAAACTGTGCAGAATGGATCAAAACTGATATGCTTGTGTTCTAGCCTCATTTTGGGAATTCTATTGTGGGAATCAAGCTTGGTGTTCTAAATGAAAGATTTTTTGGACTTCCTAAACTTTCTATATTGGGGTTTTGAGTCTCAATCAGAGGCCAAAGGATTGAGTTATGAGTCATTCTTTCTAAGCCTCTGTTATGCTTTTACTTTTGTTTTACTAAATTATTAGCTGTGAAATAAACAATTTTGCTAACCGTATGTTCCTACAACAATAATTTTGTACAGAATCAGGGCCTAATCTATCATTCCTTCCACTTTAGTGCATAATATCATTCAGTGAGTTTACATTTAAAAATTCCACGTTTATTGCCTGTATCTTTATAAATCAGCAAGTATTTATCAAAATTATAATGTTTTGGTAAGTACATTAATGAATCAGTTAATCAGTAATTTATCACATAATTAGTGACCTCATCAGTTAACAATTACAGGGCATAGTCATTCAGTTACACAAACGGCTTCAGGCCAGGTCCCAATCGGCTTGGTAGGTGTACACCTATCTTCAGATCGTAACAGTTATTAGGGGTTCACAATCAGATAATAATTGACAACGCAGTTTCATATTTATCTCATTCCCTGTGTTTAATTAAAAATAAATTGCAGTACGGACCCAACCGGGTTTTTTTTCCATCAATGTTTAACAATGCATGAATACATGTATTGAGTTTCGGCTCACAGTTCGAAATATTTTCATATTTTGTTTTAGGAAAATGTTCAGTGATTCGCCCTCAGGCGGGTAGGACAGCTGAAGACAATAAGTGAGCCCGGGAGTCTATATGAAAGAGTGATGTATTATTGTTGAGATGTTATAACACCGTATTGTGATATATTTTGGTGTTGAGACTGTATATTTTATCAAAATTCTATATTTTGGTGTAATCCTTGAGATGTTTGAATGTTTTTATTATTAGAACAATTTCTATAATTATTTAAATGATCTTATGGGTTGTGATGGTGTGAATGCCTTTGATGGTAAACATATGTTATTATGGTTAAGTTCATCATGTACAAGCAAGGCATTGTCCTTGTTGGACGGTGGTAACGTCTAACCATTTGGGTTATCATTTCTAATTGGGGAAACTAATGAAAGAATTGCAAACAGTGATTTATGTTTATTTGGGGCGTTACAGGACTATTTGTGCTTTCTGTTTTTAAATTCGTGAGTTCAGCTCATTTATTTTCCCCTTCCGAGATGACTCAAATTTGTGAGTTCAATTCATTTATTTCCCCCTCCCAGATGACTCAAGACACTTCTCACAGTCGCAGACTGCTCTGCCCAAAAGCGCCCCCATCCCACGCACACACTCTCTCTCTTGTTTGTCGCCCGGCCCTACCACCACCACAACCCATTGACGTCACTGGCACTGCATTTCTGCCTGACGGTTTAGCTACCGCCCGTTGCTCCTTCACGCCTTCATCTTCGCTTCCCTTCATCGATTTGAAATTGGAGCCCTAAAAATTTGAGGTATAAATTCCCAATTTTAGTTTATAATTATGTTATAGTAATTATATTTACTTTCGTGATTTTAATTAGATTCATATTAAATAATTGATTAATTTAGTGATTACTCATGAATTGAAAAGTGAGGGCTTTTGCCTAATTTGGTTTGGGCCGTTGGGTTAATTTGGTTTGTTATAGGTTGATTGTTTATGTTTAATTTACTAATTTTAGTCAAGTTTGTATTAAATAGATGGTTAATTTAGCAATTTATTCATGAATTAAGAAATTACGGTTTTCAAAACTTATGCCATTCGACAACTTTATTGAATGTATTAGTTATGCATTTCATTTTTAGAACTTATGTTGAAATTTATATTATGTGTATTTTAATATCGATACCCCTTGCTTTTAATCCTGGTTGCGGTACTGATATCATCACAAATTTACAAGACAAATTTAACATCACTTTGGGATTTCTTTTTTAAAGGGAGAAAGCTCGAAAAAAATAGCATATATATAGTACATATTTGGTGAATCTTTTAACTTTTAAAGCTCCGAACATTGGTTCATTTGTGTGCGATACCACTCATGCCAGCACTACTGGCTACCATCTCGTTATGAATACATATATAATTTATGCGAGAAAAGTTTCATAAGATTTCTAAATGTGTACAGGCATATGTGTGCACAGTGCCACAAGCCTTCCCCAAAACTTATTACCTACATCATTTTGGGTTGCAACATGAATCGACTCAATGGCATTAAAATTAGAGTTGGGACACGGATCGAATCTGGTTGACCCATTTAATAAATGAGTCAATTTTGTGTCGGTCATCAAAATAATTTAGATTTGCTCAAAATTGAAAAATAACAAGTTTTTACATTAAACGGTCAAACCATGTTGGCTTCGGGTCGAAATCAGTTTAGTTCGGGTTGGGTTCGTATTTCTGTCACTAACTTCGGGTCAGGTTCATGTTGGGTTATCATGTCAGGCCAGACTTTCGTACTTCTAATTGAAATTCTATGTGGAAGAAAATACCAATGGTACCGTTTGTCCCTCTTTATAAGAAAAAAATCGAGTTCAATTTCATTATTCATACATTTTTTGAAGGGGTTTTCAAATTATGATTTTAGCAAAGTAATAAAAATCATTTATATATACGTTTATATGACTTGCTTGTTGTATATGAATCCAAATAGTGAAATAGAGGCCTTCCAATGCTAAATAATTGAAGGATATCATTCTATATATATTATTGCCGTTGATTACATATCATATAACCTTATCCTCCATCGTTTTTTCTCTCCTTTTGCCCGACCGTAATGGATACTGGCAGATTTTTAGTGGGTATTCTGTATGAGATCTAATGCAATTATATATTCTTTTGCTTGATATGATAGCATACTTGATTCTTAAGGCAATAAGTATCATGCATATAGTTTTTTTTTTTAAAAAAAACTTTATAAATGCATAGTTTTAAAACTATTCATATCAAATTAATTAGCTTCAGTTTGCAGTAGGAGTTCGAAAACTCCTAGGTAAAATATTATAGTTCAGTGTCAAATGGCGAATTACGAGAATGTAAGTTCAAGGGCTAGCTATAGAGGCGGTAATGCTTGCGAGCTTTTAAGACCTTAATGAGTGGATGAAATGTAGAATCATATGTAACTACTTGAAGTTGCACAAATTACTTATGATGTGAATGACTTTAAAACAAATCTAATACTTAACTTCAGGATAAATATAACAAGTTATTCATAAAGTTTGAGAATATTACATTAAGGACCTTCACGTTTGAAGCTGTGATCTTCAAGTCAATCATACAAGTCACATGAGTATTTTTTCAAGAAACCTTGAATGATCTCCTTATGAAGTGATTTCAATAACTCAAAGTCCTATACCCATCACTAACAATTCTAGATGACAACCCGGTGTACAAGCATTCCGCGTTCACACAAGGTCCGAGGAAAAGCCACACCCCAAGGGGTGTATTGTAGGTAGCCTAACCTGACTTTGCCAATGACTGATTTCAAGATTCGAACCCGTGACCTTTTAGTCACCCGGAGACAACTTTCCGTTGTTCCAAGGCTTCTCTTATTGGAAAATCTTATTATAAAAATAGAAGGACCATAGAGCACCCAAAAAATTTAAATGAAAAAAGGGAACATATAGAACACGCATGTCTGTGATTTTGCTAAAATCCAGCATCAATCTCCCAATTTTTGTTTTCTTTATGCGTTGCTTTACGCAATCCCTAGCCAAGGAAAAGTTAAAGAGGTTCCCTGATTCATGAACAAGCAATTTAGAATCATACCCTGTGCCCTATTTTTTTCACGTTTAGGGTGTACCAATAGGTCCCATTTGCGCTACTTCAGGGCTTTATTTGATTTTGCACGACAGCATTACCAACTGCCCAATCAACTGACATAACTACCTTCATGGCTTCATCTTTTTCATTGGGACCAACATGGTGGTCCTGCATGCTTGAGAGACTGAGATCAATGAGATCCAGTAACCTAGGCTAGCTGTGGAGCGTGATTGATGTTACAGTTCAATATAAGATATCTAGGACTGAATGTTTGAAATTGAGGGAGATTTAAATACAGATAACTTTATCTCTAATTAATAATAAGCAGACATGTTCAAAAATTAAAACTCATAAAAAAAAATAATCTCTAGACTTTTTTTTATAGATTAAAACTTTTGCAACGAAGTACGTGTTAGATAAGAAACACATTAGACGATAATAAGAAGTAGCAAGCAAACAGTGCAAATCATAGTTTGCAAGTCAAATAACACCAATATTTGTTACACGTTTGAAAGTCAAAGGGATTGTACATGTAAATGACCAATTGCCTAAATAAGTCTATAAGTCTATAACCCTAATCCTAAACCTCCCATTGGAGCGAATGTCAATGGGCAGTAGTATTTGTTAGGCAAAGAAGAAGTTAAGTAATTATAAGTAATTCATTAATTGGCGAATAATTATCAACTCCATTACTATTGACCCAGACAACCTGAAAGGTAGACTTGGGTAGCCGCAGTAGTCCACTCTGTCATGCTGTCATGCATTCATCAACTTTCAAAATATGTTACGATGACATTGCTTTCCACACGGTAGAATATTTCAGTAGCTTATTTATTTGTTTAATTCGAGAAAATTAAACTAAATGTTTGATCAATTAATTAATTAAACACACCTTATAAATGTCGCTCTATACATAATATTTCATGGCAGGTAACAAACGAATAATCGGAGACATTGGACGAAAAGGCGACCCACCTTCGTTTTCTGGCTTTTCTCTTTTTAATGGATAAATTTTTGTGTGTGTTAATTACTTTGATTTATAAAATTTTGATGATAATGCTAAACGTTTGAATTAGAAATTCCTTCTATACCTGTCTAGTGTCTAAAAATCTTTCGGTTTTTCAAAATACGACATAACTGATTAAAAGAATATGACAGTATAATTTATACATATAAATTCTGACATTTTGATGGATGAGGGACTCATATTCTAGACATTATAATCAGACTTTACACTCCTGAAACTAGGTAGCTTAAGCAGATCTAAACTGATTTTACACTAAACGTTCGTTGGCTCTAACTGTACGTGGCGATATCAATGGCATCATCCATAATGTGAGGATATAGGGATATAAATACTGTTTGCATCCAATAGAAACCAAATAGTTTACCGTTAGGCTATCCAAAAAGCAGCAACAATTGTAGATGTAAGTCATTGTATAAATCATTTTACAGTTGCTGCAACAATATGGTTAACTCAATATTTTTTTTGAAGTAAAGGGTAAACTGTCTAATTTATTGGACCCTTATTTAAGACAGCTTTAAGGGTGTTAATTTCACCCGCATCCGATGGATATTCATTCCACCCGATCCAAAAAACCGGGTGAAAACCCAATATGTATGGATGACGTTTTCACATATTGAATTGGATTCGGGTGATACTCCATTCGACCCACAACCTGATCAATCACCCGGTTAGTCATCCACTTGTTTATCTCCTATATACAGTTAGTTTACTTTTCATTTTTGTGCTTTGTCCTTTAATTTCACTCATTTTTTGGACAATTATGTTGTTAATTCTATGATTTTCTTCAAAATTAATATGAAGAATATGATATTTATTTGTTTCTTATAGCTAAAATATCTTTTTTAAACTTTTCAAAAGACAAATATTACTTTTTTATATAAATTTGCTAACATATTACACATAAAATTTTATCACCCGTTTACAATCCAATCCATCCGTTTTCACCCGTGGATGGTAGACGGATGAATTGGATTAGATTTTTCTGAAAAATGAATGGATTTGATGAAACAAATTAAAGCGGGTGATTGATGCGGATGATAGTCCACCCGAACCCGAACCCGAACCCGATCCCGTTCTATTGCCACCCCTAGCCCAATGAACCTCGTATAGGGCAAGCCCACAATACCCAGATCAGTGAGTCTGATTGCGCCCCCCAAATCTCCCACATTACACACCGAGGAGAAATGTGGGCGATAGATTTTGGTTTCGCATCTCCCATGTATCTGAGATTTAGATGTCAACTTGGAATCACCAATTGGGGTGGCTAGTTTTGCAAAAAGCCAGGTTAAATCGGAATTAGTAAGTGGCTTCTTCACTTGTGTAACTGAACTGAGATTACCCTGGTTTCAAATGGGTTGGGTTGGCTGATAAGTTAATCTTAAGTCCTCAGCCCATGCATCCTAATTTTTGGGCCAGTTCTATCAATGACTGGCCCAATTCAATATCATTGGTCCATTATGCGTACTAGTGTGCCTCTTCAATAATGCAGCCAATAAATATTACAAATTATAAGGTAGACCTCGGTCTAGTTGCTAAAAAGGATCATTTTTTTTTAGTTTTCAAAATCCATCCTCTATTTTAAATACTTCTCCTATTAAAAAAAATAAAATTCTTGTGGTCCAAATCACGCCAACTCAGTGGGTTTATAGAGTCGGGTCTACCATATAAATGTTGGACAAATCCACACCTTTGACCCCACACTGGGTTTATGGTTGCTCGATACTCTTGATTTCACACAGTTTCGTCTCATAAGGCAAAGATATTTTCAAATGCAACAATACTTAATTATCTTGTAGTGTAAATATGAGTTAGCTAAACTTATAAATTCTTAAGCATAACGAACTTTTTTTCAGCCGAAATACTTAAGACTCAAATTAATTACGAAGATATATAACAAAAGCTTTGCAAATTTTAGCCTTCACCTTCAACGCTTTAAAGGAGGGATTGTTGTCATCAAAAATCTAAATTGACTTTCATCTATATTATTTTTATCTATCAGTTTAATAAAGAGATAGTGAAACGTATCGTTAAATACCAAAAGTATTCTTAGGTAAGCCCACTTTGAATCAACAACCCATATATATATATATATATTCTTATCCATGATATGATCCACCATGGTTGACCATTTTCTCTTGATTGATAGAATAGTCAAACAAAAACAATCCCCCCAAACAAATGATTTTGAAACAATACATCACAATATTTTCGTCAATTTTTTCTCCATAAATAAATAAACTAAGTCAAATAAATTCAGATGTAATAATTAATTCATAAGCATTTTAACCACTAATCGTAAGATTAATTAGCAACTAGACACCCCCCCAACCCCCTACATAGTGAATTCTACATTTTGTGACTCCAAGTTTGAGATCACCAGCTAGGTTCCAACCCCACCATTTGTATCTTAGAGCACGTACAACGGTGAGCCAAATTTTTGGCTCACCGGTAGGGGCCTACCATTATCACGTCAACTATTTCTCCAACTTTTTACCCCGCAAGCCTCATCATCTTCAATGATTGGCTCACCACTTTGACTCACCAAATAAAATAATACCCACGGACCCACACATTAACACACAATTACTTTTTAAAAATCCAAAAAAACAAACCAAAAAATCAATTAAACTTTAAAAAATAAAAAAAAAGGGAAGGGGGAAGGCTTGCCGCCCGCAGCCATCCCACAGGCCAACCCCCCCAAGCCAACTGATGCAAGCAAGCAAGGCAAGGCTCTCCTCGCTCCCCTCCATTTCCTTCCTGCGGGTGCACCGCTGCACTTGGTCTTAGCTCTTTCTTGACCATCACCTGACTTCCTCTCCCTCACATAGCAAAATGTAAAAAGAACAAAAAAACAAAAAAAGTGTATTACTTGAAATCCAAACCCATCAAAGCACCTCTAGGTAATACACCGAAGCACAAAAAATATGCAACTCTGTTTTATTTTATTTTATCTATTTATTTATTTGTTATATTTTTTTCCTTGTGCCATCGTATCTTATACAGTGTAAACCACATCCATTTTGAGCTCGCTCGCTAATCCAACTTCTGTCTTTTCATAAGCTCCACATTTTTTCTTTTTTGCTTTTTTTCCCTTTCCTTGTTTGTGTGTACTAGTATAGGCTCATGCAAAAGCATGGAGCATGTTTAAATGTAATAACTATTTGATCAAAAGAATAAGTTGATAATTAGTGTGTAAATAATTAATACCATAAGTTAGCAAAGAGAAGCACAAAGCCCAACAAACAAATTAAAGATACAGTAAGTTCGCGTATAAATAATACAATTAATAATTGAAAACCATATTATTGTGGGAGAAGTCTATGTAAGTGTGATCCACACATTAGGAAGTAAACTTTGTGCAAAGTATGCTACATTGGACGATGATAAGGTACGATATGACGCCAGTGATGAAGAATCCACCTCCTGGTCTTGTAGTTGAACAAAAAATGAAGATATAACGATAATTTGATTAACAATGATAGAAGGAATTCTGTATGTATAGATTATATACCTGGTGTACCTAACATTAGTATATCGTAGGTGATGGACCTCTTCCTCCCAATTGACGGACACAATAAGGGCGATAGGAGCTTTCAATTCATGCCGTCGTGGAGACTCTAGAATGAAAACCCAAGGTTTTCCGATATAATCATCTATGATCGCATAGAACGATAGATGACCATATGGCTGCGGACAACAATGACATCGATTAGGCAACGACAATAACATAGGTGAACATGATAAGCAGTGACAATAAGAATATCTGCGCTGCATACATATCAACTATGTAGTGGTCGTATGTAAAAGAATCCTCGCATCCTCATGAAGAACAGTGAACTCTCTACAACCAGTGATATCTTGTAACACAACTCTGAATATGAACCTATGTTTTTCAAGTCGAAAGAAATGGTTACACTAATGCAAATAGAAATATAGGAGAGCATAATAGATCGTACAACAAAAAGGAGTCATAGATGCAAACCTATTTCGACTCAAACTTGGAGAACGACAGGTGTAGTACGGTACATTAAGTGCGAACACGTAAGTGTGGACACTTTTGTTACAAGTTGTGCAAGCGTTATAAACCAACGGGTGAATTTCAGCAATATATGCAAAAATCCGGTAATATCAAACCTGAATATAATTACATTTGAAAATCATGTCACATGGAACAAATGTATATAAGCACAATAGACATTTGGTGAATAAAAGTTTAGCTTATAATTGCCGCAAAAGCATATTCATTTAATCTAATCCTGTAACGCCCCAATAATACATAAATCATAGCTGCATTTACCTACCTAAGCTTAACACCAAGAAATCGATGAATGGGCGTTACCGCCGTCCGCAAGGACAAGGTTTCGCTTGAATATGAAAATTTAGCTATAAAATCAAAGTTTATCCTCAAAGGGCAATCACATCCACTCAAACCATTTAATTACATACAGGAATGATTCTCAGGGTTACCTCAAGGTTACATCAACATACATAACTCAGTTTAATTATATAGTTGTAACACCAAAATACATGTTGCAGTTCAGATATACAGCTGGAACACCAAAATGCACCACAATAAGGCATGAAAGAATCTTAGTACTTCTATCCGCTAATCACTTGGACGGTCCTGAATTATTTATCACCTTCAGCCTCCCTGCCCGCCTAACAACGGTTTACTGAACATTTTTCTAAAATAAAACATAAAAACATTTCGAACTGTGAGCCAAAGCTCAGTACATGCATCCCTGTACTGATAAAGATTCACTGAAAAAGAAATTATGAGGGTCCGCTTTGTAATTCATTTTGATTTTAAAATAGGGAATGAGATGTATATAAAGCTAAATTGCCAATTATTATCTGTTAGTGCACCCCTTAGTAATTGTTACGATCTATGTATAGGTGTACACCTGCCAAGCCGACCAGAAGACCTAGCCTAAAGCCGCGCGGGTAACTAGAGGGCAATGCCCTATAACTGATAACTGATGGGGTCACTAATTATGTGATAAATCACTTATTCAAATGATTCATTGATGTACTTACCAAAACATTACAATCTTGATAAATACGTGCTGATTTATGAAGATACAGTCAATAAACGTACATGGGGTTTTTAGAAGCAAGTTCACAGAGTGAATAGATGCACTAAAATGGAGAGAATGAGAGCTTAGACATTAATTCTGTTCAAAAATCATTATAGGCATATGAGGTTAGAAATGAACTTATTTTTATGATGAATACCTTTAAATAAAATTAGCACAATGGGATACCTTTAAATAAAAAGAAAAGGCTCATAAAGAATTTGTGAAAACCAGTTAATAGATTAAGCTAAAATGCTAAAGTTAAATAAAGTATAGAAATATTGAGTTAAGGCACGGTAGCGAGTTTAGGGGGTAAGGGCTTATGACGAGGGTATGGAAAGAATAAAGTAGAACTTAAACTCCCGATCTCGAATTGGGACCTAAAACCCCAATATGTAAATTTTAAGAGGTTCTCTAAAACTTTTTCTCAAGTACACATAACAAGATTTCCACGATAGGTTCCATAAAATGGGGTTAGAACATCAACATGTCAGGTTTCAGTGCTGAAAAATCCATTCTGCCTAGGTTCAGTAAAATGGCCATAACTTCCTCTACAGACCTTGAATTAATGCGATTCAAAAGCCATTTTAAAGCTAACATCCAGACCTATCTACCCACCAAAAATCATAATTTTTGGCAGGGCCGATTATTACCAGTTTTGTTCCAAAGTTCGTCCTGTTTTTTTGAAAATTCCAGCAGCACTGCTTTAGTTTGTTCCTTCACTTTTTACACCAATCCTCAACTTAAACTCTTTCTTAAGAGTATATAAACACACTTTGGTACATCCCAACCTCATACAAAAACACCATACATAATTCCTCTTCATATTCATATCAAATAAAACTCCTTTTCTAGTCACATAAACACACACACCTCAAATTTAACATTAGTTGGTCCAAATCTTGCATTTTGGACGAAACCCTAACTTTGGGTCACTTTGAACTCACTCCCAACTTTTCAAAACACCATAAACAATATAACAAACTTCAATATATCAAAAGATAAGCAAAAACAAGGATAAAACAAGCAATAAGCATCACTTGAACAAGAAACTTGCATGACCAAGAGGAAACCTAACCCTAGCCTCATCCAAATTTCAACTCCACCACAATCTATCAACAAGATGATTCTTAATACCATAAAAACAGCATAATCCATTATTAAAACAACTAAAATAAAAAACAAAAACCAACAAGATCAAGAATCAAAACAAAAATCAGCATATGGGTGAAAAGAACACTCACTTTGTGATTGAAAAAGAGGTAAGAAAGATCCTTGATGTTTGTGGGGGTGAGAGGGGTGGTAAGTGGTGGATGTTTGGTGGTTGAAAGGTGGCTGAGAGGGGTGTTTTTTGCTGCTGGAATTGGTGCTGGCAGCCGTGTAGAGAGAAGTAGGAGAGGGAAGAGAGAGAAAGTGTCTTTAATGCTTGGTGTAAAATGAAAATAAAATAAAAATTTTACAATTTATACTTGGTTGAAAATGAAAGTAGAAAATTCAAGGATTTTAAGCTTAATTAAGGCTTAATTAAGAGAGTTTAGCTAAACAAATAAAGATTAAGTCTTGTTGCGTCGCAAACGGCCCTAAACGGGCTCGGGTTTAGCGAAAGAACAGAAACCGAGTGCGTTTGCGAAATTTTATTTTATTTTTTTCCAAAGTTTGAGATTAAATGATTGTAGTGTCATGAAAAGAATTAAATCGTTAAATTCATAAAATATCAAGGCCTAAATCGATTTTCAAAATTGACTAGAACAAAACTCTGAATTGCAAAGCAATGCCTCGTTAGAAATGTCCAAATGGGAATAATAAAAAGAAATGATGTAAATGAAATGAAATTAATCACATGGATTAATAAAATGAAATTAATAAATAGAATTTAGGGTCGGATTATTACAAATCCGTTTGGCGGCAAACAACTTCTCTATATGGCACATGCGTAACGTTCTCGTACGAATGAAATCGAAATGTTTCATCACACCTGAAGTGCCGGAGTACCTATATTGAAAGTAACACATGTGATATCAGGTGTATAGAAGGTGTATGAAATTAGAGAACAGAAATTAATGTTACGTGTTGTGCATACCATCCTTCAACGTCCTCTATTGCCTCAATATATGGGTTTATCAGTAATCTACTTACGGGTAAGCTAAAAACGGATATTCCTACAGTTACATTGTAATAGTGAAAACATACTACTAAAATAAACAATTACAATAATACATATTAGGCATTTGTGTGAATGAAATTGTATCGACATACTACTAAAATAAACAATTACAATAATACATATTAGGCATTTGTGTGAATGAAATTGTATCGAGTGGACGTAAAGTTACCTTCATAATGTCTAATATGCACTCTGGAAGCTAAAAGTATATTTTCATCAGTCAAATATTGCTGAATGTAGGTGCCTTCAACTTCCACAAAATCTCCCCATAAAGTGAGTCTCAATGGATGCATCCTACACATATGTATCATATACACTAAGCTGAATATAATTGAAATGTAACATTAAACACATACAAATCTTTATATAATTACAATACGTACTGCATGTCACAAAGTAATAATTCCCACCGTGCAATGCCTCTGTCTCTGGTCCGTTCCAAAGGATATATAGCTACTACCATGCCTATGACGTCTTTAGATCAATAGTTAATGAGAACATTACAAACAGTACAGAGACATGCATGCTTAAATGTAGAGACCAAACTTGACTATGTGAAGAATACGTACCAACAACATTATCAGGTGCCCGTATAAGTCGAGGAACCTCTGTGAATGACACGAACGGAGGTCGGTGCTGGTACAGAATATCTTTGCATTCTTCAATGACGTGAAGAAGTGTCATTCTCGGCGTGAAAACTAACTTGTACAGGTTGGTGACCACATTCCGTTCGCCATCTGTAGCAGCATCAACCGAGAGTCCGAAAATGTGGTAAACCTTGCTAGCACTGAGTAATGATCTCCATCAAGTAATATCGGCATCCCCCTCTATGATGCCGAAAATCTCATCACACTAACAAAATAACAGAATGCATTCGTCAGCATCATCAATGCATATGATGAGGACTTTGTTCAGCATAATAGTCCAATACCTGATAGTCCATGAATACAACTTTTCATAATGTCCGTCGCCCATATATCCAAATGGAAATTGCTCGCATGAGTCGAACCATCAATGTTACCGATTTACTGCAAGGTTGATGGCGCATATAGGCATAGAAGTATATACTGAAGGTTCCATGCATGTAATTTATAAACAAAAATTGAAAGTATATAGTATGGTATGATTACTGTATAGAAAAACCATAATGCTACGATTGAAAATATGATAATCAAATAGACAGAAACTAATAGGCAAATTGAATAAACTGTACAATATAATTATAACCTCCAAATTATTCAATACATCTCTATAGACAACATTTTTTGTAACGTCTACTGGAACTCTCCTCTTGTTACAAAGTAGTACTTTTAATCCAGAATGCGATGAAACACGTGATAGTGCAACATAAAGTTGCCCATGGCTGAACACAGGCCTTGGAAGATATACGCCAACTCTATCTAAAGTTTGCCCTTGACTTCTGTTGATTGTCATTGCAAATGTCAATTTCAGAGGGAACTGCCTTCTTCTGATTTGTAGATCTGAAAGGTTGCATGGTTTTAAATCGATTCTGGGTATTAGAACAGTTTTCCCAACTTTTGAGCCAGTTATCACTTTTGCCTCAATCACTCTATCACCCAGCTTGCTGACAATTAACCGAGTACCATTGTACAACCCTATTGACTGATTCAAATTTCGCAATAATATAATCGGCGCACAATGTGTATATTTGTGTGTCGGTCTCATCTCTCCCTCATCTCTCTTACCCCGTTTGCCTCTCTCTCTAGCAGGCTCCAGACCCTTCTTCTTCCTCCTCTCCCTTATCATCTCGGTCTCATCTCTCCCTCATCTGTCTTACCCCATCTGCCACTCTTTCTAGTCGGCTCCAGACCCTTTTTTTCCTCCTCTCCCTTATCCTCATTCATCTCTTACCCCGTCGGCCTCTCTCTCTAGCTGGCTCTAGACCCTTCTTCTTCCTCCTCTACCTTATCCTCATTCATCTTGGTTTCATCTCTCCCCCATCTCTCTTACCCCGTCTGCCTCTCTCTTTAGCAAGCTCTAGACCCTTCTTCTTCCTCCTCTCTCTTATCCTCATTCATCTCGGTCTCATCTCTCTTACCCTGTCTGCCTCTCGCTTTACCACTCTCCATACCCTTCTGCTTCTCCTCATCTCTCTTACCCCGTCTTACCCCGTCTCAGATCTCCTTTCTCTCTCGGTTTGAGTTTCCAATTGATGAAAACCGCCTTGTCAACCACCGATCTGCAACCACCTGAAAGAGACAACACCGTCAACGTGTAGATCAGCCGGTGACGATTCCAGTGACACCGTCCACGCCGCCAACGCGCCGCCGTAGGGTTGGTGGGGAAAGCGACGCCACTGTGAACGGTTAGATCGGCTTGGTACAATTACAGTGATACCGTCCATGCCGTCGACGCGCCACTATGGGATCGGTGGGGTTGGTTTTTTTCACGTTGGGAGCGTTGCGGTGGTCGGTGGAGGAAGAATGGAGTGGAAGCACTCATTCATCGGCGTCGCGTGTGGTACATGCGCCACCCCTCCACCGTGAATCTAATGGGTACCGTTTCTGCCAACTTTCGTTGTCATTTTAGCACTGTTTTTGTTTTACGTGTTTTAAGTGTCGTTGTAAATTTTGTGGTTTGTCAGATCTTGTAATGTATTATGTAGATCTAAGGTCTTGAAGGTTTGTAATGGGGAATTTTGGGGTTTTTTTTGGGGTTCTTGGGCATGCAATCACTGACGAGTACGTTCTGGGGCCATTGATTCTGATTTTTCGGTGGGTCTACAGGGGTTGGTGTTCCCGGTAAGTGTTTGTGTCTTTTTATTTCGTTCGTCGGATCTGGTGTATTCCCCTAACACAAGAGTTTTTGTGATCTAGGATTTTAATCATGCTTTTCAGTTTTCTGTTTCGAGGTTCATCAACTGTGTGGAGTGCTTGATCTGGGAAAGGCAAATCTCTGCTCGCAGGTTGGTTGTTTCTTGCTGCTGATTTGTGTTTGCTAATCACTGCCTTTGTTTTGCTTGAAATTAGAACTACGGTGTTTTTCTTGGTTGTTAATCTGTGGCCCTAATTTTCTTGGTTGTTGCTCCTGATGTGTGTTTGCTAATCCTTGCCCTTATTTTCCTTGTAATTAAAATTATGCTTAAAGTCATTTCAACCTGTGACTTATATGGTATATGACATAAAATTGGGCGTCCTATTATGCTTAGAATCTTTAATTAGAAAATAGATTGTTGGTGATATTAGCCCATGTATGAAATATCC